>CM073779.1:69403581-69521081 GCA_037158775.1 Hetaerina titia | reverse complement strand
AGGAAAAAGTTCTTTAAGAAAGGTTTTCAGTCTGTGGGATCCAAGGAAATAGGCTGTACGAAGGTTGAGTCCTGCATCAGATGTGGAGCTTGTTTTGTGGTATGTGTGGTTGGGTGGAGCGATGGATTTTATTCTGAAGGAGCTTTTCTGGTTAACCACGTTTGTGGAGTGCATGGTGTGGATTGTGGAGGTATTTGTTGAGGGTAGCTTTAGTGTTGCAAACCTGTTGTCTGCGGATAGAGAGAGAGTTGGGAATTGAGCATTTGGTGTGAGAAGGATGACAACTTTTAGAGTTTAAATATTGCTGATGATTAGTGGCTTTGATATGTACTGAGGTGGTGAATTTGTTGTTGTGAAGTGAGATGTCTGTGTCAAGAAAGGTGATGGTGGAGTCTGAGATGGAAGAAGTAAATTTAACAGTGAAAGAAGAATTTAAGTCTGATTAAAAATTATCAAGAGGCTCAGAGCCGTGTGTCCAGAGAATAAACATGTTGTCTATGTAGCGGACCCAGAAAAGATGTTGGAAGGGTTGCTCTGAAAGAAAATACTGTTCAAGGCGGCCCATGAAGAGATTGGCTTACGACGGCGCTATCCTCATTCCCATCGCTGTGCCTTTGGTTTGTAGGTGGAAATCGTTTTGGAAGGAGAATGCATTTTTGGTCGGGACGAAAGTGGCTAGATGGAGGGGAAATTCGGTCTAGGGGCAGTGGGGTGGGGGGCGTAGAGGAAGATAGTTTCGGAGGGAGGATAGGCCTTCTGCAAGGGGAATAGAAGTATGGAGGAAGGTGACGTCGATAGTGGCCATAAGTAGGTTGGAGGGAATGGAGACAGAATTTAAACGGTGGAGGAAGTGATACGTGAGGAGGCCTTTCGTGAAGGAGGGCAAGGAGAGTACGATAGGTTGTAGGCAGTGGTCAAGGAATGTGGAGATTCTTTCGAGGGAGAGTTGAAACTAGAAACTAGGGCATCAGTGGATGCTTGGTTTGTGTATTTATGGGAGGAATTAAAACTGGGGTGTTCTGGGTTTGTGTGTGAGAGTAATGATATGTCCTGGGAGGTGAGGCCTTCTTCTGGTCCAAGTTGGTGGAGAAAAGACCAAATTTTCTTTTGGAAGGTTGGTATAGGTTTGTTGGTGAGAGTGGTATATGTGGATGTGTCGTTGGGGTGACTGAGGGCTTTGGAAATCTAGTCTTGGGTGTTTAGAATTAGACTGAGGAGCCTTTATCAGCAGTGGTGACAATGATGTTGGGATTGGCCTGTAGGATTTTAAGGGCATGACATTCGTTTGTGGAAAGGTTATTTCTTGACTTTAGAGATTGTGTGAAGGATTATTTAGAGACTTTTTGGGGAAGGAGACAAATGAATATTTCCACAGGATGATTACTTGGAAGGGGTTTTGTCTCATGAGTTGAGGCCGGGTGGAATTTGTTGAGCGCGGAATGGGTTTTAATTTGCTTGAAGTGTTATTTTGTGATTTCCAAAATGCGCGCCAACAAAGGTTTTGGCAGAGATTGAGTGTGTCAGTGAGTAGGTTAATTTGGTTGATTTTTGGTATGGGAGAGAAGCATTGGCCTTTGCTTAGTACGGAAATATTGTTCTTAGACAGGCTGCTTTTGGAAAGGTTTACAATGTAATGAGAATAGTCGGTTTTTTGGGAGTGGATGCGGACTCTGACCACAATTTAATTGTTATGAAATGTAACGTCCATTTCAAAAAGATAAGGCAGGAGTGGCCACTTAAGTAATGGAATTTAGAAGCATTAAATGGATTAACAAGGAAGGAGTACCGGCAGGCTGTAGAGAAAATAATGTATAAGGATAAAGAGCTGAGTACTATCAATGAAAAATGGGATTGTATCAAGAATGTGATAACGAAAGCCGCAAAAGACACTATAGAAACTGTTAACGGGAAAAGGATAAGGAAATCATGTGCCATGGATGCGATGATTGCAAAGATGGATGAGAGAAGAAATAGGAAGAATGTAAACACATAATTAGGCAGTGAGAAGTACAAAGAGTTAAACAATAAGTTGAGACGGGCAACAAATAAAGCAAAAGAAGAATGGTGGAAAACACAGTGCGAGGATATGGAAAGTTTAATGAGGAAGCGTGAAATCAATGCACTCTTCAATAAGGTTAAGTTATTATGGGAAAGTAAGAAGGCAGATAAGTGGGGTAAGATAATAGTTGAACCAGAAAAAATCCAAGAGAGATGGAAGAAATATATAGAAACACTGTATGGTAGAGAACTTAGGCTGACTAGGCTAGACATAGAAAAGGAACATGATGTAGAAGAAGACAACTTAGGTCCAGGCACACTCGACGATGAAATAGAAAGGGCATTAAAGGAGATGAAAGCAAATAAGGCGGTGGGGGTAGACAACATTCCTGTGGAACTGTTGTAATGTTTAGGAAAATGTGGGAAGAAGAATCTATATGGACTAATTCGTAGTATCTATGAGGAAAGAACCTGGCCGGAAGATTTTGTGAAATCAGTGTTAGTTCCTATTCCGAAAAAGGTAAAGGCTACATCATGTGTACATCATGTGAGGATTATAGAACAATAAGCTTGATATCCCAAGCAGCTAAAGTTATTCGCAGGATCCTCAACAAAAGGATAGAGAGTAAGGAAAATGATTACTTAGGGGATGATCAGGTTGGGTTTAGGAAGGGGAGAGGCACGAGTGATGCCATCCCAGTAATGAGATCACTAATTGAGACAAATATAGAATACAATCAGGACGTATTTGCCTGTTTCCATACATATGAGGGTCATCCGGAAAGTAGTACCCGTTCGTGCCGCATGAAGTGCTGACGATGCGAGTAGCCGCTGGACGAGGTCAGATAGGCTTCAGTGGCTTGTTTGCCTTCTCTGAGCCAAGTTGCGTGACACTAGCATTGCCTGTGTTGTTTCTGTGATTGTTTACAATGTTTAAAAAAAAAATTGAGAACGCCGCCAGTGGTGAAGTGAGGGCAGTGATTAAATTCCTCAATGCAAGAAACGTTCGCCCATGTGATATTCATCGCCAATTAAAGGAGGTGTATGGAGACAAATGTAATGGACGAGTCGTCTGTTCGGCGGTGGTGTCGCAACTTCAACATGGGGAGGGGGAACACACACGACGATGAGCGTTCGGGGAGACCGTCTGTCATTACAGACCAACTGGTGAGCTCAGTTGACGAATTCGTGAGGAACGATCGGCGCGTCACAATTGATGACATCTGTGAGCATTTTACCCAATGTTTCTCGAACAATTGTTCATGAAATTGTTAAACACCCATCTGCATTATGCAGAAATTTGTGCAAGATGGGTCCCTCGCATGCTTACAGATGAGCACAAAACCAAGCGTATGGCTGCAGCACTGACGTTTTTGGGACGTTATTCTGATGAAGGAGACTCTTTCTTGACTCGCATAATTACTGATGACGAAACATGGGTTTGTTATGCATCACCTGAGAGTAAACGACAGTCAATGGAGTGGCATCATGCTCATGTCACCAAACAAACCAAAAAAAATTCAAGACAGTTCTGTCCACCAGGAAACTCATGGCAACCATTTTCTGGGATCGACGAGGTGTATTGCTTATTGATTTTATGGCCCGTGGAGACACTATTAATGCCAATGCGTATTGTGAAACATTAAAGAAATTACGGCGGGCAATACAAAATTCGGCGGCGAGGTCTATTGTCTACTGGTGTCATTCTTGTTCATTGACATTGCCAGGCCCTCATGCAGCTGGGATAACACAAAAACTTTTGCAGCAATTCAAATGGGAAACTTTCGACCATCCACCGTATAGCCCGGACTTGGCCCCTTCAGATTTTCATCTCTTTACAATGCTTAAAGACTTTTTATGAAGAACTTAAAGAAGGAGTGACCCTGTATCTCAATGAGCTGGCGGCGAAGGACTATGCAGCAGGAATACAGAAACTTGTCACACGTTATGACAAATGCCTTAATTTGCTTGGAGATTATGTTGAGAAGTAGTTTAAAGTATCCTCTTTCAAATAAAATTTTTATGTTTGTTAATATATACTTTTGTGTCTTTATTTTACGAACGGGTACTACTTTCCGGATGACCCTCGTAGATATATATATTCCAATATAGATAGATTCAAATACTCATTCTTCCACAGAACAATCAGAAATCATAATAGTAAGAATCCAAAGTCAATTTATAAATATTAAAAACATTTAACTTACATGTTGGAACAAAATTAAAAATTCAAAGATTGTGCATGTTTATTTGTTGGTAGTTTGTGGGTTTGCATGGGTGTGAAAGGGTTGGGGCGAAAGGGTTCTTGCATAAATGTTTTTCATGTTTGGTTTGTGGGCCCTAAATTTTAGGCCTCTGCATGCGGTTTTTTTTCATTATTTACGGGTGGTGCCCTAACACCCCCCGCCACACACCCTTGCGGCGGCTTGCGGGGTATTGAGTAGATGTAGAAGTTTTGTAAATTTTGAAAAAGCATTTGATAGAGTAAAATGGGACAACTAATGAGCGTATTGCAGCAAATAGGAATGGATTGGCGACACAGGAGACTGGTCCGTAACCTGTACATGTCTCAGACTGCTCAGGTACAAGTGGGAAAAGGAGAGTTTGGATGGGCAGTGCAAGGAAGAGGTGTAAGGCAGGGTTGCCCATTGTCACCAGTGCTGTTCAATGTATATGTGAAGGAAATGATTAAAGAAGCATGGGAAGAACTGGTGGTAGGAATGAAAGCCGGAGGGGAATTTGTAAAATTAGTTAGGTTTGCCAATGACCAGGTATTAGTTTTTCAGTCAGCCAAGGGGTTGCAAGCATTGCTGAGTGAATTGGAGGTTCAGTGCGATAAATATGGGATGAGAATCAATATTATTAAGTCAAAGGTTATGCGATTTACCAGAAAGAAAAAGGCTAAGCTAAACATAAAAATAAGAGTGGAAAAAATAGAGCAGGTAGAACAGTTTACGTATCTCGGAGGTGTTTTGGACCAACATGGTCAAAGTAGTAGGGACGTAAGGAGAACCTTTAAGACTACTGGTTATATCTATATATATATATATATATATACATTGAAACACGAGATGCTGTCATACGGCGAACAAATATTCATTCACATAGAAATAGAGACAAGGTAATGGGAAAGGAACACACATAAAGGACGAACACAAGAGAGGTGGGGAAGGGGGATTCGAGCAGATCACAAATGTAAAAATAATTTCCTCAACCGGGACCTGAACACCGGATCACTCCAATTGCCACCCGGCAGGTGGAGTTTTTTATTCAACACTTCCGGGTTACTTCGAAGAAATCATATATATATATATATTTGCATATATATGCATATTTCAAAACCATGCTCCAAACTGTTGATTTTAAAGGTTGACGCACATCTCAAACACTATAGATCCACTTAGTACATCTAAATGGAGCTCTTTTTTTAACTACAAAAAGGAAAATAACATTTCTCTCAGGATTATGCTAAGTGAAATCTTTTGTTGATGGTAAAATTAAGTGACAGCAATCTAGGGCAAAATTATGGCTTCGCAAAACTATGGAATGGTAACTTAATATACATCTAAATGAAAAACAATGATTAACATTCAATCACAACATACATCTATATTCAATGAAACATTCTTCTGTGTGGTACAGTGATATGGGGATTGGTGATTTCTATGCAATTGAAGATAGATAATATTATCATTTATAAACACAATATCATATATGATTATCAGTAGTATTATCCATAGTATTATAGTGAAATCATAGTATTATTCATGGCATCATTAAATGAATATCTATTCACAATTATGAATGTAGTCCTTCCCAAATTATAATTGCAGAACAATATTTCAGGAATCGTTTGTGAACCCAAAATAATGAACACAAACAAAGTGTCAAAATAGACTATAGTCTTAGGTGTAAGTGGTAAAACTTAGGTGCTGTGGTAATTTTCCTTTTTTTAATAATTTTTGAGGGAAAAGCTAACACAATATTGTTCCAGATACATTATTGACTGAAAGTTTAATGTATATATGGAATGAATGAAGAATTTATGCATGGTAAATGTATACTTTATTTTATATATTTAACAATTCCAAATGGCATCTCATTTTTTTTAGATTGTTGAACAGGGATATTCCAGTGAAGGGATCATGGAAATCATATTCTCTGACGAGGTAGAGGGGTTGATGGATCAAACAGGAGAGGTGAGTAATGAGTTCTTTAAAGATTAGTTTTTGCACTCCTCAAGCACTTAATTACACATACGATTGCACAATTAATAATATTAATTTTGGCATTATTTCAATATTTAATGAATAAGTCACGGGTGAGATAAGTGATTTTGAAGGATAGTGGGGGATCTTGGAGTGATCGTAATAGAGTAATATTCAGCTAAGCAGAAGAAAGCTTGAGGTGGCAATTATATAAAAATAAAATTTGGGAAAAAGGGTGTTAAATATAAAACATGCAATTGATTGGAGATTATTATGAGAAGTAAAATAAAAATTATCAAAATCATCATTATCCATGTGTGCAGGTCACCATGCAATCAAAGGGAAGTAAGAACCGATATTGTGTTGGAACCGTTAAGAGGAGAGAATCACATCTTATTACGGTAGGGAAACATTTAATTGTGAAGGTGATTAGAACGTGACTGTAGGCAAAGAAAGAGATGATGTTGAGGTGGGGGAATACAGTTTAGGCACAAGGATTGACCTTGGGGAGACAGCAATTGAGTTCTCCAGGAGACAGTGGTAAATATGAAGTGTAGTGTCTGATTCAATTAAAAAACAGAGAAGACGTTTCAAGAAATGGAAAGTAGAAGCACTAATTGGTTTGATAAGTAAGTGTTATAAGCAAGATACAGAGAAAATAATAGGCGAGGAGAGAGAGTGATCTAGGTGCTTGTACAGGTGAAAAATGGGAAAATATAAAAAATGTGACAGTGAAAGTTGGACACAAATATAGGAAGAGTAAATAAGTATAGGACAAAGAAACTATGGATTACGGAAAAGACGATGTTTTGAAGAAGAGTTAGGTAATGGTAGTACGTAAAATCTAAGTTAGGTAGAAGAATGTAAATATTGTGTGTGTATGTGTGTGTATATAACATTTGGACGGCACAATAAAAAACAGAATAAAATAGATAACACTTAAAAGGACAATCACCTTGTTGATTGTTTAAGCTTTCAGCCTACTTCGAGGCTTTCTTCAGGTCAGACTGAAAGGTCTTGGGTATGGAACAGTGTACGGGGAGGGAAAAAAATGGGGGTGAGGTGCAGGGAATTCTGGGAGGAGAATTAAAGATGGCGGTTAAGGGTGGGAATTTGAAAGGATCAGAAAACTAGGATATATGCAGATTCGCAAGTTCTCACCTCTATGTTGGCGGCTGAATCAGGTTGAGATTCTAGAATTAATAGGAAAAAATATTCGTCGAATGACAGGTTGTGAAGTTCCATGTGAAGGAATAGGAATAGAAGAGAGTGAGATGAATTACAGGAGTTACGGTGATCATTCATTCGAATGGATAGAGGGGAAATGCATTCGCCTATGTAAAATGAAGTGCATATTTGCACGCCAAAAGATAAATGATGTTTTTCGAGAGGCAGTTAGCATGTGAACAGGGGTAGGGGACAATGAAGGGATGTAGGGAGAGGGGAGCAGACCTGATCGGCAGACATGTTTTACATTGGGGGCGGTTGCAGTTTGGGGGAATTTGAGGAAATTTGTCAGGGCGGGGTGCCAAAGGGTTGGTGGATCTCGGAAGGTTTCTGAGATTAGCTGGTCATCTGCAAGCGAGAGCGGGGCATTGGGGCAGGAAGGATGAGTTCACGTCATTGTCATGGTAAATAGGAAAAAGTTCTTTAAGAAAGGATTTCAGTCTGCGGGATCCAAAGAAATAGGCTGTACAAAGGTTGAGTCCTGCATCAGATGTGGAGCTGTTTTTCTGTGGTATGTGTGGTTGGGTGGAGCGATGGATTTTATTCTGAAGGAGCTTTTCTGGTTAACCACGTTTGTGGAGTGCATGGTGTGGATTGAGGAGGTATTTGTTGAGGGTAGCTTTAGTGTTGCAAATCTGTTGTCTGCGGATAGAGAGAGAGTTGGGAATTGAGCGTTTGGTGTGAGAAGGATGACAACTTTTAGAGTTTAAATATTGCTGATGATTAGTGGCTTTGATATGTACTGAGGTGATGAATTTGTTGTTGTGAAGTGAGATGTCTGTGTCAAGAAAGGTGATGGTGGAGTCTGAGATGGAAGAAGTATATTTAACAGTGAAAGAAGAATTTAAGTCTGATAAAAAATTATCAAGAGACTCAGAGCCGTGTGTCCAGAGAATAAACATGTTGTCTATGTAGCGGACCCAGAAAAGATGTTGGAAGGGTTACTCTGAAAGAAAATACTGTTCAAGGCGGCCCATGAAGAGATTGGCTTACGACGGAGCTATCCTCATTCCCATCGCTGTGCCTTTGGTTTGTAGATGCAAATCGTTTTGGAAGGAGAATGCATTTTTGGTCGGGACGAAAGTGGCTAGATTGAGGGGAAATTCAGTCGAGGGGCAGTGGGGTGGCTGGCGTAGAGTAAGATAGTTTCGGAGGGAGGATAGGCCTTCTGCAAGGGGAATAAAAGTATGGAGGAAGGTGACATCGATAGGTGCCAAAGGTAGGTTGGAGGGAATGGAGACAGAATTTAAACGGTGGAGGAAGTGATACGTGAGGAGGCCTTTCGTGAAGGAGGGCAAGGAGAGTACGATAGGTTGTAGGCAGTGGTCAAGGAATGTGGAGATTCTTTCGAGGGAGAGTTGAAACTAGAAACTAGGGCATCAGTGGATGCTTGGTTTGTGTATTTATGGGAGGAATTAAAACTGGGGTGTTCTGGGGTTTGGGTGTGAGAGTAAGGATATGTCCTGGGAGGTGAGGCCTTCTTCTGGTCCATGTTGGAGGAGAAAAGACCAAATTTCCTTTTGGAAGGTTGGTATAGGGTTGTTGGTGATAGTGGTATATGTGGATGTGTCGTTGAGGTGACTGAGGGCCTTGGAAACCTAGTCTTGGGTGTTTAGAATTACGACTGAGGAGCCTTTATCAGCAGTGGTGACAATGATGTTGGGATTGGCCTGTAGGGTTTTAAGGGCATGACATTCGTTTGTGGATAGGCTATTTCTTGACTTTAGAGATTGTGTGAAGGATTATTTAGAGACTTCTTGGAGGAGGAGACGTATGAATATTTCCACGGGATGATTACTTGGAAGGGGTTTTGTCTCATGAGCGGAGGCCGCGTTGAATTTGTTGAGCGCGGAATGGGTTTTAATTTACTTGAAGAGTTATTTTGTGATTTCCAAAATGCGCACCAACAAAGGTTTCGGCAGAGATTGAGTGTGTCAGTGAGTAGGTTAATTTGGTTGATTTTTGGTATGGGAGAGAAGCATAGGCCTTTGCTTATTACGGAAATATTGTTCTTAGACAGGCTGGTGTTGGAAAGGTTTACAATGTAATGAGAATAGTCGGTTTTTTGGGAGTGGATGCGGACTCTGACCACAATTTAATTGTTATGAAATGTAACGTCCGTTTCAAAAAGATAAGGCAGGGGCGGCCAGTTAGGAAATGGAATTTACAAGCATTAAATGGATTAACAAGGAAGGAGTACCAGCAGGCTGTAGAGAAAATAATGGATGATGATAAAGAGCTGAGTACTATCAAAGAAAAATGGGATTGTATCAAGAAGGTGATAACGAAAGCCGCAAAAGACACTATAGAAACTGTTAACGGGAAAAGGATAAGGAAATCATGGGCCATGGATGTGATGATTGCAAAGATGGATGAGAGAAAAAATAGGAAGAATGTAAACACATAATTAGGCAGTGAGAAGTACAAAGAGTTAAAGAATAAGTTGAGACGGGCAACAAATAAAGCAAAAGAAGAATGGTGGAAAACACAGTGCGAGGATATGGAAAGTTTAAAGAGGAAGCGTGAAATCAATGCACTCTTCAATAAGGTTAAGTTATTATCGGAAAGTAAGAAGGCAGATAAGTGGGGTAAGATAATAGTTGAACCAGAAAAAATCCAAGAGAGATGGAAGAAATATATAGAAACACTGTATGGTAGAGAACTTAGGCTGACTAGGCTAGACATAGAAAAGGAACATGATGTAGAAGAAGACAACTTAGGTCCAGGCACACTCGACGATGAAATAGAAAGGGCATTAAAGGAGATGAAAGCAAATAAGGCGGTGGGGGTAGACAACATTCCTGTGGAACTGTTGTAATGTTTAGGAAAATGTGGGAAGAAGAATCTATATGGACTAATTCGTAGTATCTATGAGGAAAGAAACTGGCCGGAAGATTTTGTGAAATCAGTGTTAGTTCCTATTCCAAAAAAGGTAAAGGCTATATCATGTGAGGATTACAGAAAAATAAGCTTGATATCCCACGCAGCTAAAGTTATTCTCAGGATCATCAACAAAAGGATAGAGAGTAAGGAAAATGATTACTTAGGGGATGATCAGTTTGGGTTTAGAAAGGGGAGAGGCACGAGTGATGCCATCGCAGTAATGAGATTACTAATTGAGACGAATATAGAATACAATTAGGACGTATTTGCCTGTTTCCATAGATAGATAGATAGATTCCAATAAAGATAGATTCAAATACTCATTCTTCCACAGAACAATCAGAAATCATAATAGTAAGAATCCAAAGTCAATTTATAAATATTAAAAACATTTAAGTTACACGTTGGAACAAAATTAAAAATTCAAAGATTGTGCATGTGTATTTGTTGGTAGTTTGTGGGTTTGCATGGGTGTGAAAGGGTTGGGGCGAAAGGGTTCTTGCATAAATGTTTTTCATGTTTGGTTTTTGGGCCCTAAATTTTAGGGCTCTGCATGCGGTTTTTTTTCCTTGTTTACGGGTGGTGCCCTAACACACCCCGCCACATGCCCTTGCGGCGGCTTGCGGGGTATTGAGTAGATGTAGAAGTTTTGTAGATTTTGAAAAAGCATTTGATAGAGTAAATTGGGAAAACTAATGAGCGTATTGCAGAAAATAGGAATGGATTGGCGGCACAGGAGACTGGTCCGTAACCTGTACTTGTCTCAGACTGCTCAGGTACAAGTGGGAAAAGGATAGTTTGATGGGCAGTGCAAGGAAGAGGTGTAGGGCAGGTTTGCCCATTGTCACCGGTGCTGTTCAATGTATATGTGAAGGAAATGATTAAAGAAGCATGGGAAGAACTGGAGGTAGGTATGAAAGCCGGAGGGGAATTCGTAAAATTAGTTAGGGTTGCCAATGACCAGGTATTAGTTTTTCAGTCAGCCAAGCGGTTGCAAGCATTGCTGACTGAATTGGAGGTTCAGTGCGATAAATTTGGGATGAGAATCAATATTATTAAGTCAAAGGTTATGCAATTTTCCAGAAAGAAAAAGGCTAAGCTAAACATTAAAATTAGAGGGGAAAAAATAGAGCAGGTAGAACAGTTTACGTATCTCGGAGGTGTTTTGGACCAACATGGTCAAAGTAGTAGGGACGTAAGGAGAACCTTTAAGACTACTGGTTATATCTATGTATATATATATATATATATATATATATATATATATATATATATATATATATATATATATATATATATATACATTGAAACACGAGATGCTGTCATACGGCGAACAAATATTCATTCACATAGAAATAGAGACAAGGAAATGGGAAAGGAACACACATATAGGACGATCACAAGAGAGGTGGGGAAGGGGGATTCGAGCAGATCACAATTGTAAAAATATTTTCCTCGACCGGGACCTGAACACCGGATCACTCCAATTGCCGCCCGGCAAGTGGGGTTTTTTATTCAACACTTCCGTGTTACTTCGAAGAAATCATATATATATATATATATATATATATATATATATATATATATATATATATATATATATATATATATATATATATATATTTGCATATATATGCATATTTCAAAACCATGCTCCAAAACCGTTAGTCTTAAAGGTTGACGCACATCTCAAACACTATAGATCCACTTAGAACATCTAAATGGAGCTCTTTTTTTAACTACAAAAAGGAAAATAACACTTCGCTCACGATTATGCTAAGTGAAATCTTTTGTTGATGGTAAAATTAAGTGACAGCAATCTAGGCCAAAATTATGGCTTAGCAAAACTATGGAATGGTAACTTAATATACATCTAAATGAAAAACAATGATTAACATTTAATCACAACATATATATATATTCAATGAAACATTCTTCTGTCTGGTACAGTGGTATGGGGATTGGTCATTTCAATGTAAATGAAGACAGATAATATTATCATTTATAAACACAATATCATATATGATTATAAGTAGTATTATCCATAGTATTTTAGCGAAATCATAGTATTATTCATGGTATCATTAAATGAATATCTATTCACAATTATGAGTGTAGTCCTTCCCAAATTATAATTGCAGAACAATATTTCATGAATCGTTTATGAACCCCAAATATTGAACAAAAACGAAATGTCAAAATAGACTATAGTCTTAGGTGTAAGTGGTAAAACTTAGGTGCTGTGGTAATTTTCCTTTTTGTAATAATTTTTGAGGGAAAAGCGAACACAATATTATTCCAGATACATTATTGACTTAAAGTTTAATGTACATATGGAATGAATGAATAATGTATGCATGGTAAATGTATACTTTATTTTATATATTTAACAATTCCAAATGGCATCTCATTTTTTTTAGATTGTTGAAGAGGGATATTCCAGTGAAGGGACCATGGAAATCATATTCTCTGACGAGGTAGAGGGGTTCATGAATCAAACAGGAGAGGTGAGTAATGAGTTCTTTAAAGATTAGTTTTTGCACTCCTCAAGCACTTAATTACACATACGACTGCACAATTAATAATATTAATTTTGGCATTATTTCAATATTTAATGAATAAGTCACGGGTGAGATAAGTGATTTTGAAGGATAGTGGGGGATCTTGGAGTGATCGTAATTGAGTAATATACAGCTAAGCAGAAGAAAGCTTGAGGTGGCAATTATATGAAAATAAAATTTGGTAAAAAGGGTGTTAAATATAAAACATGCAATTGATTGGAGATTATTATGAGAAGTAAAAGCAAAATTATTAAAATCATCATTATCCATGTAAGCACGTCACCATGCAATCAAAGGGAAGTAAGAACCGATATTGGAACAGTTAAGAGGAGAGAATCGCATCTTATTACGGTAGGGAAACATTTGATTGTGAAGGTGATTAGAATGTGACTGTAGGCAAAGAAAGAGATGATGTTGAGGTGGGGGAATACAGTTTAGGCACAAGGAATGACCTTGGGGAGACAGCAATTGAGTTCTCCAGGAGACAGTGGTAAATATGAAGTGTAGTGTCTGATTCAATTGAAAAACAGAGAAGACGTTTCAAGAAATGGAAAGTAGAAGCACTAATTGGTTTGATAAGTAAGTGTTATAAGCAAGATACAGAGAAAATAATAGGTGAGGAGAGAGAGCGATCTAGGTGCTTGTACAGGTGGAATATGGGAAAATATAAAAAATGTGACAGTGAAAGTTGGACACAAATATAGGAAGAGTAAATAGGTATAGGACAAAGAAACCATGGATTACGGAAAAGACGATGTTTTGAAGAAGAGTTAGGTAATGGTAGTATGTAAAATCTGAGTTAGGTAGAAGAATGTAAATATTGTGTGTGTGTGTGTATATAACAATTGGATGGCACAATTAAAACAGAATAAAATAGATAAAACTTAAAAGGACAATCACCTTGTTGATTGTTTAAGCTTTCAGCCTACTTCGAGGCTTTCTTCAGGTCAGACTGAAAGGTCTTGGGTGTGGAACAGTGTATGGGGAGGGAAAAAAATGGGGGTGAGGTGCAGGGAATTCTGGGAGGGGAATTAAAGATGGCGGTTAAGGGTGGGAATTTGAAAGGATCAAAAAATTAGGATATATGCAGATTTGCAAGTTCTCACCTCTATGTTGGCGGCTGAATCGGGTTGGGATTCTAGAATTAATAGGAAAAAATATTCGTCGAATGACAGTTTGTGAAGTTCCATGTGAAGGAATAGGAATAGAAGAGAGTGAGATGAATTACAGGAGTTGCGGTGATTATTCATTCGAATGGATAGAGGGGAAATGCATTCGCCTATGTAAATTGAAGTGCATATTTGCACGCCAAAAGATAAATGATGTTTTTCGAGAGGCAGTTAGCATGGGAACAGTGTTAGGGGACAATGAGGGGATGTAGGGAGAGGGGAGCAGACCTGATCGGCAGACATGTTTTACATTGGGGGCGGTTGCAGTTTGGGGAAATTTGAGTAAATTTGTCAGGGCGGGGTGCCAAAGGGTTGGTGGATCTCAGAAGGTTTCTGAGATTAGCTGGTCATCTGCAAGCGAGAGCGGGGCATTGGGTCAGGAAGGATGAGTTCGCGTTATTGTCATGGTAAATAGGAAAAAGTTCTTTAAGAAAGGTTTTCAGTATGTGGCATCCAAGGAAATAGGCTGTACAAAGGATGAGTCCTGCATCAGATGTGGAGCTGTTTTTTTGTGGTATGTGTGGTTGGGTGGAGCGATGGATTTTATTCTGAAGGAGCTTTTCTGGTTAACCACGTTTGTGGAGTGCATGGTGTGGATTGTGGAGGTATTTGTTGAGGGTAGCTTTAGTGTTGCAAACCTGTTGTCTGCGGATAGAGAGAGAGTTGGGAATTGAGCATTTGGTGTGAGAAGGATGACAACTTTTAGAGTTTAAATATTGCTGATGATTAGTGGCTTTGATATGTACTGAGGTGGTGAATTTGTTGTTGTGAAGTGAGATGTCTGTGTCAAGAAAGGTGATGGTGGAGTCTGAGATGGAAGAAGTAAATTTAACAGTGAAAGAAGAATTTAAGTCTGATTAAAAATTATCAAGAGGCTCAGAGCCGTGTTTCCAGAGAATAAACATGTTGTCTATGTAGCGGACCTAGAAAAGAGGTGAAGGGTTACTCTGAAAGAAAATACTCTTCAAGGCGGCCCATGAAGAGATTGGCGTACGATGGCGCTATCCTCATTCCCATCACTGTGCCTTTGGTTTGTAGATGGAAATCGTTTTGGAAGGAGAATGCATTTTTGGTCGGGATGAAAGTGGCTAGATTGAGGGGAAATTCGGTCGAGGGGCAGTGGGGTGGGGGGCGTAGAGGAAGATAGTTTCGGAGGGAGGATAGGCCTTCTGCAAGGGGAATAGAAGTATGGAGGAAGGTGACATCGATAGGTTCCATAAGTAGGTTGGAGGGCATGGAGACAGAATTTAAATGGTGTAGGAAGTGATACGTGAGGAGGCCTTTCGTGAAGGAGGGCAAGGAGAGTACGATAGGTTGTAGGCAGTGGTCAAGGAATGTGGAGATTCTTTCGAGGGAGAGTTGATACTAGAAACTAGGGCAACAGTGGATGCTTGGTTTGTGTATTTATGGGAAGAATTAAAACTGGGGTGTTCTGGGGTTTGGGTGTGAGAGTAAGGATATGTCCTGGGAGGTGAGTCCTTCTTCTGGTCCATGTTGGAGGAGAAAAGACCAAATTTCCTTTTGGAAGGTTGGTATAGGGTTGTTGGTGATAGTGGTATATGTGGATGTGTCGTTGAGGTGACTGAGGGCTTTGGAAACCTAGTCTTGGGTGTTTAGAATTATGACTGAGGAGCCTTTATCAGCAGTGGTGACAATGATGTTGGGATTGGCCTGTAGGGTTTTAAGGGCATGACATTCGTTTGTGGATAGGCTATTTCTTGACTTTAGAGATTGTGTGAAGGATTATTTAGAGACTTCTTGGAGGAGGAGACGTATGAATATTTCCACGGGATGATTACTTGGAAGGGGTTTTGGCTCATGAGCGGAGGCCACGTTGAATTTGTTGAGCACGGAATGGGTTTTAATTTACTTGAAGAGTTATTTTGTGATTTCCAAAATGCAGGCCAACAAAGGTTTCGGCAGAGATTGAGTGTGTCAGTGAGTAGGTTAATTTGGTTGATTTTTGGTATGGGAGGGAAGCATAGGCCTTTGCTTAGTACGGAAATATTGTTCTTAGACAGACTCGTGTTGGAAAGGTTTACAATGTAATGAGAATTGTCCGTTTTCTGGGAGTGGATGCGGACTCTGGCCACAATTTAATTGTTATGAAATGTAACGTCCGTTTCAAAAAGATAAGGCAGGGGCGGCCAGTTAGGAAATGGAATTTAGAAGCATTTAATGGATTAACAAGGAAGGAGTACCAGCAAGCTGTAGAGAAAATAATGGATGAGGATGAAGAGCTGAGTACTATCAAAGAAAAATGGGATTGTATCAAGAAGGTGATAACGAAAGCGGCAAAAGACACTATAGAAACTGTTAACGGGAAAGGATAAGGAAATCATGGGCCATGGATGCGATGATTGCAAAGATGGATGAGAGAAGAAATAGGAAGAATGTAAACACATAATTAGGCAATGAGAAGTACAAAGAGTTAAACAATAAGTTGAGACGGGCCACAAATAAAGCAAAAGAAGAATGGTGGAAAACACAGTGCGAGGATATGGAAAGTTTAAAGAGGAAGCGTGAAATTGGTGTACTCTTCATTAAGGTTAAGTTATTATCGGAAAGTAAGAAGGCAGATAAGTGGGGTAAGATAATAGTTGAACCAGAAAAAATCCAAGAGAGATGGAAGAAATATATAGAAACACTGTATGGTAGAGAACTTAGGCTGACGAGGTTAGACATAGAAAAGGAACATGACGTAGAAGAAGACGACTTAGGTCCAGGCACACTCGACGATGAAATAGAAAGGGCATTAAAGGAGATGAAAGCAAATAAGGCCGTGTGGGTAGACAAATTTCTTGTGGAACTGTTGTAATGTTTAGGAAAATGTGGGAAGAAGAATCTATATGGACTGGTTCGTAGTATCTATGAGGAAGGAATCTGGCTGGAAGATTTTGTGAAATCAGTGTTAGTTCCTATTCCGAAAAAGGTAAAGGCTACATCATGTGAGGATTACAGAACAATAAGCTTGATATCCCACGCAGTTAAAGTTATTCTCAGGATCATCAACAAAAGGATAGAGAGTAAGGAAAATGATTACTTAGGGGATGATCAGTTTGGGTTTAGGAAGGGGAGAGGCATGCGTGATGCCATCGCAGTAATGAGATCACTAATTGAGAGGAATATACTATAGAATACAATCATTATGTATTTGCCTGTTTCCATACATAGGCAGATAGATTCCAATACTCATTAGTTTTTCCTAATTCACTCTATCAAATGCTTTTTCGAAATCTAGGAAACAGGCAAATACGTCCTGATTGTTTTCTATATTCCTCTCGAGTAGTGATCTCATTACTGCAATGGCATCACGCGTACCTCTCCCCTTCCTAAACCCAAACTGATCATCCCTTAAGTAATCATTTACCCTACTCTCTATCCTTTTGTTGATAATCCTGGGAATAACTTTAGGAGCATGAGATATCAAACTGATTGTTCTGTATAAAAAGTCGTTTCAGGCGTGATATGGTGGAATAACATGATTAATTAAAAGTAGCAATTTTCCTGCACTTAGCACTTCTAAAAATTTGCATAGAACAAAATTATTTTTTATTCTCCGGCAACTACTATAGACAAAAGGATACGTTAGCGATGGGCTCATGTCTTTCCCCACTCCTCGCTGAAATTTTCATGGACAATTTGGAGGGCAAGATCTTAAGGGACTCCAAATTCACCAACAACATTTTATAGTGGTATAGATATGTGGATGACATCTTATGCTGTTCGACAGGCAGTGATAGACAGCTAGACATTTTCTTTAAATTGATCAACTCCCTTCATCCATTTATAATTTTCACCATGGAATCGGGAGTGGGCAATAAAATCAATTTCCTGGATTTAACTATTGAAATTATAGACAACACACATACTTTTGCAATGTACAGAAAACCCACTTACACTGATCAAGTGATACCATCGGACTCCTGCCGCCCCATCACCCACAAACTAGCAGCTTAAATTGCATGATCCACAGGCTAATCAGTATCCCCTTGACCAAATCAAACTTTGAACGAGAGGTCAAAGCCATTAAACACATAGCTTTTAAAAACGGTTACCAGGTCAACCTAATAGATAATTTATTAAAGAAAAAACTTAAAAAACAGGCCCTGAAGTTAAACGTTTCCCTCTCAGTCACCACTACTTCAGAGCGTAAGTGGTGCAAACTCCCATTCCATAACTCCATGTCCTATAAAATTGTCAACAGGCTTCCCAAAGATCTATTCCACATTTCATTTTATGCCCCCAAGAATCTGTTCAAAGCCTTATGCTCCAATAAAGACCCCATACATTGCAATAACCAAAGTGGTGTATACGAAATTCAGTGTGAGTGTGGTGCTACGTACATTGGCCACACAGGCAGGAGTTTTTCGACTCGCATCAGCGAACATAGGAAAGGTTTCATCACAGGTCTCACCAATTCTATTTTTGTCAAACACCTTCTCGATTTCAAACATTTTTGTACTTTCAATTTTAAAGTGCTTCACAACCTGACCAAAGGTAAGAAATTAGATGCCATGGCACAGCTGGAAATTTTACAACGGAAGGACTTGGACCTCATCAACGAAGTCCAATTCTCATCTTCACCCTCCTCTCCATCGCCTTCCCTCGATGCACGTGTGACCAGTCCTCTCCTTAACTCTCGGAATTTCACCCCCCATCCCCCAGTGCACCCTCTGACCATGTTATCCCGAAGAAGGCGTGAAGCTTTGTGTCCCCACTCCTTTCTCCCCCTTCCTTCCTCCCACCCCAACCCTGAATCCCTCGCTAGGGCTCTCCTTCACACCTCCCTGCCCCCCCCCCCTTGGAACCATATAGACAGTGACCTCAACCTTTACTCCTCTTCGCACACTTCTTTGTGCATGGATATCTTTGCGGCCGGGGGAGGGGGAACCCCGGTCCCCCGTTCTCCACAGTCCTAGGAGCTTGGCGCTGCACTGAGAGTCCACCCTCAATGAGACAACCCTTCCAGCCAGCTGTGAGGTTTTCGGGACAGTGTTAATTTTTCACCCTTTCTCCTCACCCGAAACCTTTCTCCACCCCCATTGACACCCACATTGCCCACTTTCCTTCTCCCTTCCCTCTGTTTCCCCTCCTTTTTCCATTGCCCTCTCCTTACTTGCTTTTCAGCATATATAGCAGACAACGAGAATATGACTGTTACCAGAAGATGATGTAGTTGCATTGAAACCGGTCGTATTAATAAAATTGTATTTTTGGGGAAAATTGCTAATTTTAATTAGTTATTGTTCTGTAGTCCTCACATCATGTAGCCTCTACCTTTTTCAAAATAGGAACCAACACTGATCTCAAAAAGTCTTCAGGCCAGATTCCTTCCGCATAGGTACATTTGAATCAGCCCATATAGACTCTTCCTCCAATATTTTCCTAATCACTTCAGTAGTTCTGCAGGATTGTTGTCTACCCCCATGGCCTTATTTGGTTTCATCTCCCTTATCTTTCCCACCCTTTCTATCTCATCGTCGAGTATGCCTGGACATAAGTTATCTTCATCTGCGTCATGTTCCTTTTCTCTATCTAACTTTCTTTGCCCAAGTTCTTTACCATACAGCGCTTCTATATGCTCTTTCCATTTATCTTGAAAATTTCCTGTGTCGACTATTATATTCCCGACTTATCTCTAACTGTTAGGACAGATTTTTCCTTATGACTTCCCGATAGTGATTTAGCTTTGCTGTAGAGTGCACCAATTTCATTCTTCCTCTGTAAACTTTCCATATCCTCACACTGTGTTTACTACCATGATTCTTTTGCTTTATTCGTGGCCCATCTCAATTTATTGTTTAACCCTTTGTACTTCACTTTGCCTAACTCTGTGTTTCCATTCTTCCATTTTCTTCTCTCATCCATCTGTGCAATCATTCTCATCTGTGACCCATGGTTTTCTTATCCTTTTCCCGTTAACGGTTCCTATAGTGTCTTTTGCGGCTTTCGAAATCACTGTCTTGAATCATTCCCATTTTTCTTCGATAGTACCCAGCTCTTTACTGTCATCCATCATTTTCTCTACAGCCTGCTGACACTCCTTCCTTGTTAATTCAATTTATGCTTCTACATTTCAATTCATAACCCACTGCTCCTGCCTTATCTTTTTGAAATGGATGATACATTTCATGGGTTGCGGTGGTCTAGCGGGTAGAGCGTTGGACTACTGACCGGAGGGTCCCGGGTTCGATTCCCGGGCAAGGCACTTTGGGCACCTGCAGCTCCACCCAAGCTAGTTGATTTTTCGGGTACCAGATCTTCCTGGGAAACCATAACCGGCACAGGGAAAGGAACTGGCCCCCCTACCCTGATGTGTGAATATTCACACGCCGTTGGGCTTGGTACACGGGTGAGCTCTACCATCACCTACTAAACCGACCTTCGGGTTGATTACTGTGTTTATGGATACATTTCATAACAACTAAATTATGGTCAGAGTCCGCATCCGCTACCGGGAAGCTGTGCCAATTTTTCCACATTGTTCCTAAACCTTTGCCTAACCAGAATATAATGTATATGATACCTTTCTGAGCCACCTGGCATTTTCCACATATATCTACACCTTTTGTGGTTTTTAAACCATGTGTTGGTGATGACTAAGTCCTGTCTCCTGCAGAACTCAATTGTTTTATCCCCACATTCATTCGTCGTGCCTAACCCATAGTCTCCCACCTCATCACCATCTCTTCCTTTGCATACCGTTGCATTCTAATCCCCCATCACTATCAAATGTTTCCCTGGAGGAACACACATGATTATATCCTCTAACTCAAAGTATATCCTATCGACTTCTTCTTCTTTATGGTTGCTAGGTAGCATGTATACTTGAACAAAGACCAAGTGCATTGGTTCTGCTTTAATCTCTACTAATAATTTTCTATCCATTGCTTGCTCTATGTTGACTATGCTTCTTTCTACCTCTTTATTTAATATTACAGCAACCCCTTGTTGGCTCTCATCCTCACCACTGTATATTATTCTATAATTATCACTCCAGTAAATAAGAAGGCAAGATCTGTGCTAACAGTTCAAGATAAGTGGGGTAAGATAATAGTTGAACCAGAAAAAATCTAAGAGTGATGGAAGGAATATATAGAAACACTGCATAGTCGAGAACTTACGCCAACAAGGTTAGACATAGAAAAGGAAGATGAGGTATAAGAAGATAACTTAGGTCCATGCATACTCGACGATTAAATAGAAAGGGCATTAAGGGAGATGAAAGCAAATAAGGCTTAATATTCTCTAATTTTCCTATCCTCAACATTGTCCTAACATTCCATGTTCCTATTCTAAGTAATTTTGTCCTCTTCTCCTGCGTCTTCTGTCCTGCTGCAGTAGGTTTTCCCCTGCAGGGGTTTGTGTATATATATCCACAAAGTGACGCTTCAAACCATTCTTTTTACCAAGGTTTCTATAGTTGTACCAGGAAAAATCCCTAATAGCTTAAACATACTAATGAATAAAATTGACCTCTGAATTGGCCTAAAATGAATCTCTATATTATATTGAGTTATTTCAATAATTTCGAAAACAATAATACTTTTAGCATGGTGAATTATTAAAGAAATGTCACTTCACATTTATCCTAATAGTCTTTAAGTGTAGTTGAAAAATATAAGGTCCTGAATAATTTTTCTTTTTTGTAATATTTGAGGGAAGGGCAAACAAAATTTGTCCCAGATATATTAAGTATAAAATAAATTGATTATCTACTTAATGCATTATGTATAGATGTAATGAATGAATAATGTATGTATAATAAGTGTATATAATATCTAAAAAATTTAACAATTTCTAATGGCATTTCATTTTCTTTTACAATGATTGCCAGGATTGGGATCCAGCAAATGTCTTCATGATTACAAAAGTGGAGAGTTTAGCCAGCAGAAACCCAGAGGAGGGACATGGAGATCAAGGAGAGGTGAATAATAATATCTTTAAAGATAATTATTTCACTTCTTAACTATTTATTCAGACATACCAAAGCAAAAGTGATACTATTGATTTTGGCATTCTTTTAATATTTCATGAATGCCTATTTTTAAGTTTGGTTAATTTACAAAGCCCTGCTATGATTATTTTGATTTTGTATTTAGCATAAATCATGGATGAGCCCTTCTCAAAGGTAAGAACAGGGTGCATTACTAGCTGGTCCAATCACTGGCTTAATATCTTGGTGGACAGTTTGGCATTCTTTGAATATGTAATGATTGACTATGTTCAAGCATGGTTAATTTACAATTTCCTCTCTATTTTTATTGTGTTTTTATGATTTTGTACTTAAAAAACCATTGCTCAAGAAAGTTAGATGTACAACTGCTTAAGTGATAGTATTAATTTTAGCATTCTTTGAAAATGTAATGGTTGCCTATGTTCAAGTGTGGTTAATTTAAAATGTGCCCTCTATCATAATTATGATTTTAAGTTTGTGTACTCAGGAAGTCCTTTGAGCAGAAATCATTCATGAGCCCTGTTCAAAGGAAAGAACAGGGATAATTTATAGTTTACCCTATCACTTGCTTAATGTTATGGTAGATTTTGAAATGGTTTTATTTTCTCTGGTGATAAAATATTAAATTGATGTTCTTTTATTTCAAAATTATGTATTCAAATATGATTCTATTGATTCATTGAATTTTTTAAAAGGTTTTTCCTAATTTTGAAATTTTCTTTTTAAGAACTTTTAAGATTCAGGGATTATATATGCATCAGGTTTTATTAAACCCTGTATTTTAACTGCTTATATATATATATATATATATATATATATATATATATATATATATATATATATATATATATATATATATATATATATACATAGGGATATTGGAAGCCGCTAAAGACACTATAGGAACCGTTAACGGGAAAAGGATAAGGAAACAATGGGTAACGGATGAGAGAAGAAGATGGAAAAATGTAAACACAGAGTTAGGCAAAATGAAGTAAAAAGAGTTAAACAATAAATTGAGAAGGGCCACAAATAAAGCAAAAGAAGAATGGTGGAAAACGCAATGCGAGGATATGGAAAGTTTACAGAAGAAGGGTGAAATTGGTGCTCTATACAGCAAGGTTAAGTTATTATCGGGAAGTAAGAAGGCAAGATCTGTGCTAACAGTTAAAGATAAATGGGGTAAGATAATAGTTGAACCAGGAAAAATCCAAGAGAGATGGAAGGAATATATAGAAACACTGTATGGTAAAGAACTGAGGCCAAAAAGGTTAGACATAGAAAAGGAACATGACATAGAGGAAGATTGCTTAGGTCCAGGCATACTCAACGATGAAATAGAAAGGGCATTAAAGGAGATGAAAGCAAATAAGGCTGTGGGGGTGGACAATATTCCTGTAGAAATGTTGAAATGGTTAGGGAAAGGTGGGAAGAAGGCCATATATGGACTGATTCGTAGTATCTATGAGGAAGGAATCTGGCCGGAAGATTTTGTGAGATCGGTGTTAGTTCCTATTCCAAAAAAGGCAAAGGCTTCGTCATGTGAGGATTACAGAACAATAAGTTTGATATCCCATGCAGCTAAAGTTATTCTCAGGATCATCAACAAAAGGATAGAGAGTAAGGCAAATGATTACTAGGGGATGATCAGTTTGGGTTCAGGAAAGGAAGAGGTACGCGTGATGCCATTGCAGTAATGAGATCACTAGTCGAGAGGAATATAGAATACAATCAGGACGTTTTTGCCTATTTTGTAGATTTCGAAAAAGCGTTTGATAGAGTGAATTGGGAAAAATTAATGCGTGTATTGCAGAAAATAGGAATGGATTGGAGGGACAGGAGACTGATCCGCAACCTGTACATGTCTCAGACTGCTCAGGTGCGAGTGGGGAATGGAGAGTCCGGATGGGCAGTGTTAGGAAGAGGTGTAAGGCAGGGTTGCCCATTGTCACCGGTACTGTTCAACGTATATGTAGAGGAAATGATTAAAGAGGCATGGGAAGAACTGGAGGTAGGAATGAAAGTCGGAGGGGAATTCGTAAAATCAGTTAGGTTTGCTGATGACCAAACATTAGTTGCTCAGTCAGCCAAGGGGTTGCAAGCATTGTTGAGTAAATTTGAGGTTCAGTGCGATAAATATGGGATGAGAATCAATATTAATAAAACAAAGGTTATGCGATTTTCCAGAAAGAAAAAGGCTAAGCTAAATATTAAAATAGGCGGGGAAAGAATAGAGCAGTTAGAGCAATTTACATATCTCGGAAGTGTTTTGGACCAATACGGTCAAAGTGGTAGGGACGTAAGGAGAAGAATTGCGCTAGGCAAGGAGGCTTTCTCAAGGAGGAGGCAGTTGATGACGGGGACGTTGAGTAGGGATGTTAAGACAAGACTCGTAAAAACTCTGATATGGAGCATGGCATGGAGTATGGCGCGGAAACGTGGTCGCTGAAGCATGTGGGTGTGGAGAAGAATGGAGAAGGTGAAATGGACCGAAAGGAAAACAAATGAGGAAGTACTAAAAATGGTGGGGGAGGAGAGGGGTTTGTTGAGAGAAATCCTATGGAGGCAGGAAAAATGGATGAAAGGCGTATTGAGCGGTAGTGGAATGTTGAAGAGGGTAATAGAGGGGAGAATGTTGGGCAAGCGTGGTAAGGGTAGGAACAGGATAGGGATGTTGGATGGGATGAAGGGAGGAAAGAAGTACACCGAGATGAAGAGGGACCTGATATAGATTAGTTTGCTAGGTGGGGAGTCACAAAATGTTTATTTGATAGTTGTGTCCATCCAAAAACCTACCTTAACCGGTAGATTACCTAATAAAAAACCAACTTAGACACTAGTTTATAAATTTTTCCTCTTATAATTTCTGTATTAAGTTATTATAATTATAAGTATTATTAAGAACCCACATCAGAATAAGATTAATATCATTTAAAGCAGAAACATTTAATGAGAAACTGATTCAAAATGCAGTCTTATGAGTAAAAACATATCTCATGTGAAGTCATTTTATGGACTTGAATACAGTTCCATCAATGATATAGATTAGTTTGCTAGGTGGGGAGTCACAAAATGTTTATTTGATAGTTGTGTCCATCCAAAAACCTACCTTAACCGGTAGATTGCCTAATAAAGAAAATTGAAGTTAATTGGTGGGCAAGGTTTAATCGAGCGGTTCACAAGTTTAAAAAAGGTTCCCCGACAGGGAGTTGAACCACGGAAAAAAAATATATATATATATATATATATATATATATATATATATATATATATATATATATATATATATATATATATATATATATATATATATATATATATATATATATATATATATATATATGTATATATATATATATAAACCTGAAAAGCCTTTAATAGTTGAAAATATAGTAATGAATAAAAATTTTCCTTTTGTAAATAATTTTGAGGGAAAGGCAAACACAATATTGTCCCAGATACATTAAGTGTAAAAAATATTCAATATGATACTGAACGTATTATGTATATATAGGATGAATGAATAATGTATGTATGATAAATATTTCCTTTATTTTATATGTTTAACAATTCCTATTGGCATCTCATTTTCTCTTAGAATGATCAAGAAGTTTGGGACTCGCTTGAGGGTTCCGGAATGATAAACTCCGATCCACTGGGATTTCCATTGCCAGAGATGATCAATATAGAAAGAGAAGAGGTGAATAATGGGTACTTTAAAGATGAATTTTTGCACTCCTCAAGCAATTAATTGTAGATACCAGTGCACAATTGATAATATTAATTTTGGCTTTCTTTGATTATTTAATGAATGTCTACGTTTAAGTGTGATAAAAATACCATGCTCCATCTATCATTATTGCTGTTGCACCACCGAAAATTCGAGAACCAGTGAGTCCCTCTTTTATATGTTTTAGTTTCTGTGTTTGTGTCGACTAGTTAGTGAATTTACATTATTGTGCACGTTCGTGGGTTTTTCAAGAAAGTGACTTTATATTTCAAGAAAGTGACTAACATCTTTTTAGATTAAAATACATCTCTTGTTTTAGGTACAAAAAGTGAAAAAAACAATTAATTTCACCATTATGCTAAGCAAGCTATCTATCTTGGATTTTGCATAAAATGTTATAAATCTCTCAACAAGGAGGTTATTGCTCTGGCTGTTAGGTTTGAGTTTAGTTTACTGTTCCAATAGTGTCTGTGTTGCTAGTGTTCACATGCTTTTCTACACTTGTGTTCAAACCTGTTAATAGTAATTTTTTGTGCAAATTTTAATAATAGTTTGTGCATAATTGTAAAATTGATCCCGGAAGAAAATCCATAAGAGAATAAAAATAACATTAGAAATGAATAGTCAAATAATTGAGAAGCGGGAACAAGATCTTAGTGTGGCTGAGCTAGAAAAAATATCAGCAATTGGTCAACATCAATTATTGGCCTTTTATTTGAGAACATGGGAAAGACTAAAGAGATATAGATGCCTCAATAAAGTTACAGGAGTATTCACACAACAGTTATGCATTCTCAACAATATAGAAAGGTAGCTTCTCGTATGGCTAAACAGACAATTGCAGTGAGGTGCCATTAACAAGATTATAATTTGTGAGAAGAGGAAAGTGATTTTTGCAGACCTTGTTAATAAGATGTCAGGATCATGGACAGCCGAACCAGGATTATTGGGGGCTTTGTATGGTTCAAGAAGTTAACAAGAAAACTCGAGATTCACCGTATTATGAGGCATGATGAAGCAGCAGACTCTGAATCTAAGGCAGCAGAGAACTCGTCAGTGATAGCTGACAATGTTTATAACTGTGATGAGGTGAGTCGCTTAGGGAATAAGTTATGAAAGTGAACCTATATTTGTGTTCATAACAGTAGAAGGAAATGCATTGCCCAATGACAAGACAATGAAAGGCCGTCTGGTGGTACTTAGCACAAATTTAAGTAGCAGTTTGAAAATCAAACCCCTGCTTATTTACCTTTTAGAAACTCTTTGAGCTTTCAAGAATTATTAAGTAGAAACAGCAGGCTAAATGAGATGTGGAGGTCATGAGAAACTTTTTATTGTACCATGCGTATGAGGCCTTGGCCCAATGAGGCAGTGGCAATGGGTGCCATAAATTTATTTAACAATTTTTCTGAGATGCATTTTTACCAAATTTTGAAGCATAATGTATTAAGTGTGTAAGTGATATTGTTTTGTGGATATCTGCACTAATTTATCATTATGATCTTTTGATGGGATTTGAGAGAAGTTGCCATTGGACACAGGTGGTTCCGGATACCCAGCCATGAAAGTGTTATTAAAACTTAACAATTCTTCTGGTTTTATACTCAGAAGAGTATATTTTGTAAGATAAATATATTTTCATAATAACTATATCATACCAAATTAATTTTTAGGAATTATAACATTCATATAAATGGTACGGTAATTTAGAGATGGGTCATTTCAATGAAAATGAAGATAAGTAAAATTATAATTTATGAATACATTATCATTAATGAATATCATTAAAATTGTCCATAGTATCATAATGATGGTATACTTGCCAAATTTTGATTGCAGAACATTTCATGAATCTAATAAAACCCAAAATTCATTTACAAAAACAAAACATCTAGATAAGTGTCAATTCTAACATTGTAGTGATGAGACGTATGTTAAATTAATTTTGTTATATAATGTCAACATTGTTTTATAGGTTATAATTTTATGTATTTTCTATTTCATGGCAGCTTTTTTAACTGGAAAACTCCTCAGGTAATATTATTGGTTAAACTTCACCATGAGAGTGTAATAAAGAGGAATGCATGGTTATAGCAAACTATGTTTACAAATTTGTGACTAACAATAAAGCTAAAGGCATTTATTACTAAGAACGATACGGTTAGTTTAAGAGCTCTATTTTATGTTTCCTAATTCCTCTTGAAATCAAGGATGGTAGAGTCAAACCTGAAAAGCCTTTAATAGTTGAAAATATAGCAATGAATAAATTTGGCCTCTCTTAATAATGATAAGTTAATTGAACAATTCTAACAAATAATAATACTTTTAACATTTTAGGTGCCTTGGTAATTTTCCTTTTTTAAATAATTTTGAGGGAAAGGCAAACACAATATTGTCCCAGATACATTAAGTGTAAAAAATATTCAATATGATACTGAACGTATTATGTATATATAGGATGAATGAATAATGTATGTATGATAAATATTTCCTTTATTTTATATGTTTAACAATTCCTATTGGCATCTCATTTTCTTTTAGAATGATCAAGAAGTTTGGGACTCGCTTGAGGGTTCCGGAATGATAAACTCTGATCCACTGGGATTTCCATTGCCAGAGATGATCAATATAGAAAGAGAAGAGGTGAATAATGGGTACTTTAAAAATGAATTTTTGCACTCCTCAAGCAATTAATTGTAGATACCACTGCACAATTGATAATATTAATTTTGGCTTTCTTTGATTATTTAATGAATGTCTACGTTTAAGTGTGATAAAAATACCATGCTCCATCTATCATTATTATGATTTTGTAATTAGGAAGACCTTAGAGAAGGAATCATTAATGGCCCCTTCTCAAAGGAAAGAACATGGATCATTACTAACTTGTCCAATCGCTGGATTAATATCTTGGTGAATAGTTTCACATTCTTTGAAAAATTAATGATTGCCTATATTTTTCATGGTTAATTTACACTGTCATCTCTATTGTTATTATGATTTTAATGGTTTTGTACTTAACAAACCCTTACAGCAGAAAGTAAGACTTACAACTGCAACAGTGTTAGTATTGATTTTGCCATTCTTTGAATATGTAAGAGTTGCCTATGTTAAAGCGTTGCAGAAATTGTTAATGAGCCTTGCTCAATGGAAATAACAGAGATTATTACTAGGTAACCTAATCGCTTGCTTAATATCTTGCTGAACAGTTAAAAAGAATTTTTTGCATACACGTTTAAAATATAAGATTGATGTTCTGTTATTTCAAATTAATTTATTAAAATGTGAGTCTTTTGTTCCATTAAATTTTGTAATAGGTGTACTGTATTTTCTAATTTTTACTAAACGATAATATAATTATCACTGATTTCATTGGCATCACTTTTCACATGACCTTGCATCTTCACTGCTTTTTGATAGTTTGTGTCAAAAAAAAATATATATATATATTTTTACAAATATACTTATCTATATATCTATAAATATATTTATCTATATAATATATAAATATAAAAATTTATATATATATACATATTTATTTGAGTCTGACCTGAAGAAGGCCTTGGAGTAGGCCAAAAGCTTAAATCATCTACAGTGTGAGTGTCCTTTTACGTGTTATCTGTTGTATTCTGTGTTCTATTGTGCCATCCAAAAGTTATATATATATAAAAAAACCATAAACACAGTAAACAACCCGAAGGTCGGTTTAGTAGGTGATGGTAGAGCTCACCCGTGTACCAAGCCCAACGGCATGTGAATATTCACACATCAGGGTAGGGGGGCCAGTTCCTTTCCCTGTGCCGGCTATGGTTTCCCAGAAAGATCTGGTACCCGAAAAATCAACCAGCTTGGGTGGAGCTGCAGGTGCCCAAAGTGCCTTGCCTGGGAATCGAACCCGAGACCCTCCGGTCAGTAGTCCAACGCTCTACCCATTAGACCACCGCGACCCTATATATATATATATATATATTTTTAATTAAGAGGCGTTAATTTTCTCCTCGACTTAGAATAACTCCCCGGTTAAAAAAATTTTTTTCTCCCCAATCATTCCACAACATTTACACGGCAAATAGAGTTTGTGAACTTGAAATGGCCTTATGAAACAATTTTTTATGGCGGACGCAGACATTTCAGAAATGGCACTCGTAACCAATTGGAAAGTTTAAAGTATAGATATCGGGGATCGCTATTACAATTATCAAAACCGGATTCCTACAGGTAGTTGGTTTTTATTTCGTTGTATACCTGCTTACCCCTTGACCATCTGGACCATCCAAGGAGAGAAGTTCAATAAGCAATTATCGTTCGCATTAGCAAAAATGCCGAATTGTTGGCCAAGAGATCATTTTGTTCCGGAATTCCTTACGTCCTTACCGGAGGGTACTGTGCCTCGCGAATTGTATTTACGAGCTTTTCGTTGATCGCCATTTACGATAAATTTGTTCAAATTCTCATTGTACATGCTGTAAAATAGCAAAACGTGCTAGATACAATAATATCAATATGAAAATGAGTAAGTATGTAATCTACAGACGAAATTAAATAATTGCTTGCCTTTACGTAAATTGGAACATACAGGTATGGACTACAAATGCCTTATAACTCCAATTATGTGGCTCAAAACCTGCTTAATGATCTTATTTTTCTAAATGTTTCGACGCAAAATATACATTACCATACATAACCTCTCTATATCTTGTACAATGATGACAAAGTTTGTCAAAAAGCCTATGGGCTGCATATTTTTTCGGTACAAGACTTTGACCATGTTGGTCCAAAAGACCTCCGAGATACGTAAACTGTTCTACCTGCTCTATTTTTTCCCCTCTTATTTTAATGTTTAGCTTAGCCTTTTTCTTTCTGGAAAATCGCATAACCTTTGACTTAATAATATTGATTCTCATCCCATATTTATCGCACTGAACCTCCAATTCACTCAGCAATGCTTGCAACCCCTTGGCTGACTGAGCAACTAATACCTGGTCATTGGCAAACCTAACTGATTTTACGAATTCCCCTCCGACATTCATTCCTACCTCCAGTTCTTCCCATGCCTCTATAATCTTTTCCTTCACATATATGTTGAGCAGCATCAGTGATAATGGGCAACCCTGCCTTTCACCTCTTCTTAACACTGCCCATTGGGACTCTCCATTCCCCACTCTCACCTGAGCAGTCTGAGACATGTACAGGTTGCCGATCAGTCTCCTGTCCCTCCTGTCTATTCCTATTTCCTGCAAATACTCATTAGTTTTTCCCAATTCACTCTATCAAACGCTTTTTTGAAATCTACGAAACAGGCAAATACGTCCTGATTGTATTCTATATTCCTCTCAAATAGTGATCTCATTACTGCAATGGCATCACGCGTACCTCTTCCCTTCCTAAACCGAAAATGATCATCCCTTAAGTAATCATTTTCCTTACTCTCTATCCTTTTGTTGATGATCCTGAGAATAACTTTAGCTGCATGGGATATCAAACTTATTGTTCTGTAATCTGCACATGATGTAGCCTTTACCTTTTTCTTGGAATAGGAACTAGCACTGATCTCACAAAATCTTCCGCCCAGATTCCTTCCTCATAGATTTTACAAATCAGTCCATATAGAGTCTCCTTCCCACATTTTCCTAAACATTTCAACAGTTCCACAGGAATGCTGTCTACCCCCAAGGCCTTATTTGCTTTCATCTCCTTAAAGCCCTTTCTATTTCATCATCGAGTATGCCTGGACCTAAGCTATCTTTTTCTACGTCATGTTCCTTTTCTGTCTAACCTTGCTGGCCTAAGTTCTCTGCCATACAGTATTTCTATATATTCCTTCCATCTCTTTTAGATTTTTTCTGGTTTAACTATTATCTTACCCCACTTATCTTTAACTGTTAGCACAGATCTTACCTTCTTACTTCCCGATAATAACTTAACCTTGCTGTATAGCACACCAATTTCACCCTTCCTCTGTAAACTTTCCATATCCTCGCATTGTGTTTTTCACCTTTCTTCTTTTGCTTTATTTGTGGCCCTTCTTAATTTATTGTTCAACTCTTTGTACTTCATTTTTCCTAACTCTGTGTTTACATTTTTCCATCTTCTTCTCTTCTTTCATCTTTGCAGTCATCTCATCCGTGACCCATGGTTTTCTTATCCTTTTCCCATTAACAGTTCATATAGTGTCTTTTGGGGCTTTCGAAATCACTGTCTTGATACATTCCCATTTTTCTTCGATAGTACCCAGCTCTTTACAATCATCCATCATTTTCTCTACAGCCTGCTGATACTCCTTCCTTGTTAATTCAATTTATGCTTCTACATTCCAATTCCTAACCCGCTGCTCCTGGCTTATCTTTTTGAAATGGATGATACATCATCATCATCATCTACAGCTCTACAGCCCGGTGTGGGCCTTGGCTTCCTTTATGATATGCCTCCATTCAGTTCTTATTCTTGCTTTTTCCTTCCATCTTGTAACTCCCATTGCCTTCAAGTCATCCTCCACATCCTGTAGCCATCTCTTCCTTGGTCTACCTCATCTTCTAACTCCTTCCATCTTGCTATTAAGTATCAGTTTGGGCATTCTGTCATTTTCCATCCTTTCTACATGCCCCAACCACGCCAGCCTCAGTGACTTGGCAAATCTAACTATGTCCTTCCCTTCTAGTAATTCATTTATCTCCATGTTCATTCTAATTCTCCATCTCTCTCCTTCTCTAATTGGGCCATAGATTCTCCTTAACATTTTTCTTTCAAATTTTCTAAGTGTTTCCTCATCCTGATTTGTTAATGTCCATGTTTCAGCTCCATAAGTTACCACGGGTCTAATAAGCGTTTTATAGATCTTCATTTTTGTGTTCCTTGATAGTAACATTGATTTGAGAATTGTTACATTTGCAAAGTATGCCCTGTTACCTTCCATTACCCTTTGGTTGATCTCCGTGGATATCTTATTTTCATTGTTAAGTCTTACTCCTAGATAGGTAAATTCCTTGACACCCTCAAACTCATAATTCCCAATTATTATGTTTTGTAGTTGCCGCTTGTTCTGATGAGCTGACATTTTCAAGTATTTGGTCTTCTCTTCACTAACCTTCAGCCCCACTTTTTTACGAGTGTTTTCTAAGATGTGAAACATTTCTTTTAGGTCATTCACATTTCGTGCAATTAGTGCTATATCATCTGCATATGCGAATCCTTGCTGGGATTTATGCACTATGGGATGATACATTTCATAACAACTAAATTATGGTCAGAGTCCACGTCCGCTACCGGGAAGCTGTGCCAATTTTTCCACATTGTTCCTAAACCTTTGCCTAACTGGAATATAATCTATATGATACCTTTCTGAGCCACCTAGCATTTTCCACATATATCTACATCTTTTGTGGTTTTTAAACCATGTGTTGGTGATGACTAAATCCTGTCTCCTGCAGAACTCAATTGTTTTCTCCCCACATTCATTCGTCGTGCCTAACCCATAGTCTCCCACCTCATCACCATCTCTTCCTTCGCCTACTGTTGCACTCCAATCCCCCATCACTATCAAATGTTTCCCTGGAGGAACACACATGATTATATCCTCTAACTCAAAGTATATCCTATCAACTTCTTCTTCTTTATGGTTGCTAGGCAGCATGTATACTTGAACAAAGACCAAGTGCGTTTATTCTGCTTTAATCTCTACTAATAATTTTCTATCCATTGCTTGCTCTGTGTTGACTACGCTTCTTTCTACCTCTTTATTTAATATTACGGCAACCCCTTGTTGGCTCTCGTCCTCACCGCTGTATATTATTCTATAATTATCACTCCAGTAATCCCTGCCATCCTTCCATCTCACCTTGCATGGACCTAAAACATCTATATTACCTCTTTCCATCTCTCGCTTAATATTCTCTAATTTGCCTGTCCTCAACATTGTCCTGATGAACTACTTTTGTCTTATTCTGCGTCTTCTGTCCTGCTGCTGTTATTTCTCCCCTGCAAGGGTTTTGTGGGATGACGACCGTGGCAGCCTTGCCTTCCCCGCTGCCAGGCACGACACACGGCCCTAGGGCTGAGTCCCGCAGTTGCCAGGACTCTCAGAATCCCTCAGTTGCCAGAATTTTTCTATATTGTCCGTCATTATTTTCTTGGGAAAAATATTTGAGGTGGTTTCCCGTTGACTTCCTCAATCACTTAATGGCCACCCCACTGGGGTCAGATGCCTTTGCAGCCGCCTCACTGAGGAACAGACGCTGGGTGGACTACCTTTTGTCTGTCTCCTAACCATCGACCATGGGTGACCCTACCAGGAGCAATTATTATTACTCCAGCCAGCACAGCTCTAGGGGTCATTGGAACACACAAGCCCTTCCACCACGACAAGGTTGTAGTCCATGGGAGGGATAGATATATATTTTCTTGCATATTTCAAAACCATGATCCAAAACCATTAGTCTTAAAGGTTGACACACATATCAAACACTATAGATGCAATGCAACAATTTCAGAGTGTAAAAATCATTCCTCTTGACTGGGATTCGAACCAGGATGCCCTGATATCCAGCTGAGTGCTTTACCCAGTTACGCTGCCGAGGCATCCTCTGAAACTCTGAAATTTTTTGGGCTTTAAAGGAACAAGATCTTGTGATGTAATACTGTACATACAATGTCATAGGTATTTGTAGTCATGTGTGACAAACTTGTAACTATAGATGCACTTAGTACATTTAAATGCAGCTCTTTTTTTAGCTACCAAAAGGAAAATAATACTGATTTCACCGTTATGCTGAATGAAATCATTTTGTACATGGTAAAATGAAGTGACAAGAGTATCCAGGCAACAATTATGGTTTCTCAAAGCTATGGAATGTTAACTTACTGCATATCTAATTGAAAAATGATGATTAACATTCATTCAAAACATATATGTATATTCAATGAAACATTCTTCTGTGTGGTACAGTGGTATGGGGATTGGTCATTTCATTGCAAATGAAGATAGATAATATTATCATTTATAAACACAATATCATATATGATTATCAGTAGTATTATTCATGGTATTATAGTGAAATCATAGTATTATTCATGGTATCATTAAAGAAATATCTATTCACAATTATGAATGTAGTAGTCCTTCCCAAATTATAATAGCAGAACAACATTTCATGAGTCTTTTATGGCACCAAAATAATTAACAAAAACAAATTATCAAAATAGATTTTAGTCTTAGGTGTAAGTTGTAAAACGTAGGCGACTTGGTAATTTTCCTTTTTTTAATAATTATTGAGGGAAAAGCAAACACAATATTGTCCCAGATACATTAATTATAAAAATATTGAATATATTCTGAAAGTTTTATGTACATATAGGATGAATGAATAATATATGTGTGATAAATGTATACTTTATTTTATATATTTAACAATTCCTATTGGTATCTCATCTTTTTTTAAATTGTTGAACAGGATTGGGTACCAGCAGAAGATTCAGTAGTGTTCATGGAACCCATATTCTATGACAACAGAGAGGTGGGCATGGAAGATCCTGGAGAGGTGAGTAATGAGTACTTTATTGATGAATTTTTGCACTCCTCAAGAAATTAGTTACACATACCACTGCACAATTGATAATATTAATTTTGGCATTCTTTGAATATTTAATGAATGTGTACATTTAAGTGTGGTCAAAATACCATGTCCCATCTATCATTATTATGATTTTGTGCTTAGGAAGACCTTGGAGAAGGAATTATTAATGACCCCTTCTCAAAGGAAAGAACATGGGTCAGTATTAACTTGTACAATCACTGGCTCAATATCTTGGCGAACATTTTCGCATTCTTTGAATATGCTATTCTTTGCTATGCTATTCTAATATTCTTTGAGTATGGAATCATGACTGTATTCTGTTTGTATATCTTTAAGGCTCTGATTCATGTGAAAGTTTATCTAGAAACTTATCAATTAAGATCCAACCTCCATAACTACTCCACAAGAGGTAAATCGAATCTAAATACTACTTATTGTAGATTGTCATCAACATACAACACATTTCACAATATGAACATAAGACTGTATAACTATCTGCCTACTCAGTTGAAATCAGATGGTATCCAGAGTTTCAAGAATAGGGTATATACCTGGTTACTTGCTCACCCACTATACTCATTGGATGAATTCTTTTGTGACAATGTTCATCACATTTAAGAAAGTATGTTTATATGTTAAATAATACTTATATTGACGACATTTAATATGGTTGTACCATTTTTAAAATGAATAAATTATTATTATTATGTTGTGATTGCCTATGTTTAATTGTGGTTAATTTACAATGTCCCTTCCATAATTATTATGATTTTATGATTTTGTGCTGAGGAACCATTTGAGCCCTGATCATTAACGAGTCATGCACAAAGTAATATCATGGATCATTTCTAGCTTGCCCAGTCACTTGCTTAATATTTTTGTGGATAGTTGAATAGGTTCTCTTGCTCTGATAGTAAAATATAAGATAAATGTTTTTTCATATCACAATTATTTATTCAAGTGTAATGCTTTTTATCCATTGAATTTGGTAATGAGTGTACTGCATTTTGTATGTTTTATTTTATGAAATTTATGGTATCAATGAATTTTTTATGTATCAGGAAAGGCCATGCGCTTTCACAGGTTTTTTAAAACAGCCTTTTTTTATTAAACATGCGTATTTCAAAATCATGCTCAAAAACCGCTAGTCCTAAACGTTGACTAACATCTCAAGAGCTATAGATGGACCTAGTAGATTTAAATGCAGCTCCATTTTGCTGAGAGAAATCAATATCCCTGGATTTGCATGGAATGACACAAAACTCTTTACATTAGTGTTGTTACTGGCTGTTTACGATTGTGTTTAGTTTATTGTTCTGACAGCATCAGTTTCGCTGGTGAACACATGCTTTTCTGAACTAAAATATGTACAGGTATTCAAAAATATTTTAAGTAATTTTTTGGTGCAAATTTTAATAATATTTTGTGCATAATTGTAAAATGAATTTTGCTGAGAAATCCGTAAAAAGAAACTCATAACTGAATAATAATAACACTAAAAATGAAAAGTCAAACAATTGGGAATTGGGAATAAGGTCTTAGCATGGCTGTTCTGCAACAAATATCAGCATTCGGCTGACATCAATGATTTGCTTTTCATTTAAGAACACGGGAAAGACTAAGGAGATGAAAATGCTTCACTAAAGTCATTCTCAATGGTACTGAAAGATAGCTTCTCATACAGCTAAATGAAAAAATCATGCAATAAGACACCATTAACAAGAATATAATTTGTGAGAAGAGGAAAAAGAGTTTTGCTGACCTCATCAATAGGATGTCAGGATTATCAACAGCCGAACAAGTATTTAAGGGGGGCTGTGTGTGGTTTGATATGTTAACTAGAAAAACCATGTTTCACAGCTTTGTGAATCATTATGAAACATCAAGCTCTGATTAAAAGGCAGCAGAGAACTTTGTCAGTAACTTCAAAAGGCTAGTAGAATCGGAGGTTTAACTGCCAATGTTTATAATAGCGATGAGATGAGCCTCTTAGGGAAAATAATGCCTAAGTGAGCCTATATTTGTGTTCCTAACAGTTGAATAGAAAGCATTGCCCAATGATGAGACAATGAAAGGCTGTCTCGCGCTGCTACTTTGCACAAATGTTAGCAGCTATTTAAAAACCAAACCCCTACTTGCACAACTTGCAGGTATGCATGACACCATGCAATGAAAGGGAGATTCGACACAATATTGTTTTGGAGCAGTTAGAGGAGAGAATCATGTCTTTTTACTGCAGGGAAACATTTGATTTTGATGGTGATTAGAACAGGACTATAGGCAAAGAAAGAAATGATGTCAGGTGGGGGACACAAGGAATGGCCTTGGGGAGACAGCAATTGAATTCAGCATGGGACAGAGGTTAGTCGGTCACCAAAACTTGGTTTAGACACCACAAAAAGCTTCGGCTGATATGGAAAATGCCTGGTTACTCAGAAAGTTACCAGGTATATTATATTATGGATAGGAACAGAATTAAATACAGCATGGTCAAATCACCCTGTTTCCAGGGAGCAATGGAAAATTCAGAATAAATTAATCATATATGAGGTGTAGTGTCCGATTCGAAAAGATGAAGCAGGGAAAATTTTTCAAGAACTGGAAAGTAGAAGTACTAATTCAATTGATAAAAAGAATTATTAGCAGGCTGCAGAGAAAATTATAAGTGATGAAAGAGTGCTGGGTACTTGTACAGGGATGAATGAGAATATATCAAAAAAGTCACAATGATAGCTGGAAACAATATGGTAACAGTAAATAAGAAAAATTCAAGGAAACCATGGTATGCAAATAAAAATAGTAATGTTGTGTGGATATCCCAACTGGTATGTTAATATCAAGTTTTGATTGGATTTGGTAGAAGGCTCTATTGACCTGTTTAGGTTCCAGTAACCCAGACAGGAATGTGTTGCAAGAGATAAGAATTCCAGGGGTATTATTTACAGAAGAGTATATTTTTATGATTAATATACTTTCATACTAACCATTACATGTCAATTTAATTTTTAATAAATAAAATATCCATCTGAGTGGTACAGTAATATAGAGATGTGTAATTTAATGCAAATGAAAACAGGTAACATTGTTACCTTTAGGTATATAAACAACTTCTGATAGCTAAAATAAACTTATGGATAAAATGTGTGTTCTGTGTATAATAATGAGTTATTTGACTAATTTTAACAAATAATCATACATTTAACACTATGAATCATTAAAAAATGCCATTTTACATTTATCATTTTAGTGTTAAGTGTAAGTTGAAAAATTTAGGTGCCTGGATAATTTTCCTTTTTTTAGTAGTGTTTGAGGGAAAGGCAAATAATATTGTTCAAGATACATTTGATATAAAAAATATAGAATATATACTTTACTATGCATATATTTAATGAATGAATATGTATGTATACATTTATGCACACTTTATTTTATATATTTAACAATTTCTCATGGCATATCCTTTTCTTTTAGGAAAATGGAGATGACTTTGATTCTAAAGACCTAGGGAGATTATTAACGTTAGAGCCAATGGAAGAAGAGACTCCAGAGGAGGGCATGAATGATCCAAAAGAGGTGAATAATGAGTTTTTTAATGATGAACTTTTCCACTTTTCAAGATTTCAGTTAGAGCTACCACTTCAAAGGTGATAGCAATGACTTTGGCATCCTGTGAATACGTAATGTTTGTCTGTGTTGAAGTGTGGTTAACTGAAAGTATCTGATCTCTCATTATTATGATTGTATAATATTTTACTTAGGAAGTCTTTGAAGCAGAAATCATTAAAGCACCCTGCTCATTGGAAAAAATAGGGTTCATTACTAGCTTGCCCAATCACTTGTTTAATAACTTGGTGGTCGGTTGAAGTGGTTTTTTTGGTCTGACGTAACAATATTATTATTAGGTAATCTACCGGTTAAGGTAGGTTTTTGGATGGACACAACTATCAAATAAACATTTTGTGACTCCCCACCTAGCAAGCTAATCTATATCAGGTCCCTCTTCATCTCGGTGTACTTCTTTCCTCCCTTCATCCCGTCCAACATCCCTATCCTGTTCCTACCCTTACCTCGCTTGCCCAGCATTCTCCCCTCTATTACCCTCTTCAACATTCCACTACCGCTCAATACGCCTTTCATCCATTTTTCCTGCCTCCATAGGATTTCTCTCAACAAACCCCTCTCCTCACCCACCATCTCTAGTACTTCCTCATTTGTTTTCTTTCGGTCCATCTCACCTTCTCAATTCTTCTCCACACCCACATTTCAAAAGCCTCCAATCTACGTCTATCCTCCTGCTTCAGTGACCAGGTTTCCGCGCCGTACATAGCTACGCTCCATATCAGAGTTTTTACGAGTCTTGTCTTAACATCCCTACTCAACGTCCCCGTCATCAACTCCCTCCTCCTTGAGAAAGCCTCCTTGCCTAGCGCAATTCTTCTCCTTACGTCCCTACCACTTTGACCGTATTGGTCCAAAACACTTCCGAGATATGTAAACTGTTCTACCTGCTCTATTTTTTCCCCACCTATTTTAATATTTAGCTTAGCCTTTTTCTTTCTGGAAAATCGCATAATCTTTGTTTTATTAATATTGATTCCCATCCCATATTTATCGCACTGAACCTCAAATTCACTCAACAATGCTTGCAACCCCTTGGCTGACTGAGCAACTAATGTTTGGTCATCAGCAAACCTAACCGATTTTACGAATTCCCCTCCGACTTTCATTCCTACCTCCAGTTCTTCCCATGCCTCTTTAATCATTTCCTCTACATATACGTTGAACAGTACCGGTGACAATGGGCAACCCTGCCTTACACCTCTTCCTAACACTGCCCATTCGGACTCTCCGTTCCCCACTCGCACCTGAGCAGTCTGAGACATGTACAGGTTGCGGATCAGTCTCCTGTCCCTCCAATCCATTCCTATTTTCTGCAATACACGCATTAATTTTTCCCAATTCACTCTATCAAACGCTTTTTCGAAATCTACAAAACAGGCAAAAACGTCCTGATTGTATTCTATATTCCTCTCGACTAGTGATCTCATTACTGCAATGGCATCACGCGTACCTCTTCCTTTCCTGAACCCAAACTGATCATCCCCTAAGTAATCATTTGCCTTACTCTCTATCCTTTTGTTGATGATCCTGAGAATAACTTTAGCTGCGTGGGATATCAAACTTATTGTACGTAACAATATAAGATTGATATTTTTTATTTCAAAATTATGTATTCAAATGTGAGTCTTTTGATCCATTGAATTTTTTAATAGGCTTAAAATATTTCGTACATGTTGTTATATGAAAACTTAAGTTTCACGGATTTCATATGCATCAGGTTATGCACCACCTTGCCTTTTCACTGCTTTTGACAACAGCGTTTTTTTATTAAATTTGCATATTTGAAAACCATGCTTCAAAAACATTGGTCCCAAAGGTTGACTAAAATCCCCTTATTTTAACTACATAAAGTGAAAGTGACAATTTTGCTTCAATTTTACTAAGGTAAATCAATACCTATGGATTTTTCATGGAATTTTACAAATTTTTCTACATAAGTGGTTCTGTGCTGCCTCTTTACATTTGTGTTTAGTTTGAATGAATCTGTGTGAGTGTGAATAATCATTTTCACGAAATTTTGAAGTTTATTTGGAAACAAATGTCACTATCAGGTTTTTTTAGTTAAAAGGAATTGAATACATATTTCAATATGTTTTTACAAATCAAATTTGCATTCATGGTTGTGAACTTCAACAATAAAATAAAAGGTGAACAGGACCCAATTTTTTAAGCAATGGATACATAATTTTCTTTCAATTAACTTTGCACATAATTTATTTTTCCTAATGTAATACATTTTCTTAGTTAAAATTACTGAAATCTTTGCAAAATGAGGTTTTACTATACGAGTGTCTCACTTCACTGGAATTATTGTGGAACGGACTATGCTGATGGTATGATGTTTCACTACTGTTGAGTAAGAAAAACCAATTCAACGAAAAATACCAGTTTAACCACAATCTCTCCTAATATGAATTGATCCCAGTGGTGGTGTCATTGCATGATGAGGTCACATTTAAAACACTATTAAGGAATGCAAAGTGTAACCAACTCAATCATATATTTCAAGTTTTTTATGATGGATCCCATGGTAAAAATGATTCTAGGACACCCAGGACTCAGTCAAATCAGCTCTGTATCACGTCAGGCAGCGGGCAAGTCAAGGCATCCGTGTTTTTCAATCTCACAAATTCCTTGAAAAGGTAACAGCCACAGCACAAGAGATGCAGAAAAGGACTTAATTAGTTACAATAGGAACCTGGAATCTGAAGACAATGAGGAGGGTGGAAAAATTAGAGGATATAAACTGAGAGATGGAGGGTAAAAAATAGATATGTCACGGGTGAGCTAAGTGATTTTGAAGGATAGGGGGGAATCCTGGAGTGATCGTTATGGAGTAATATACAGCTAAGCAGAAGAAAGCCAGCTAGGGGTGGCAGTTATATAAAAAAAATTGAGAAAAAGGGTGTTAAATATAAAGCACATGATTGACTGGATATTATTATGAGAAGTAAAAGCAAAATCAACAAAATCGTCATTCTCCAGGTGTGCATGTCACCATGCCATCAAAGGGAGGTAAGAACCGATATTGTGTTGGAACAGTTAAGAGGAGAGAATCGCATCTTATTATGGTAGGGAAACATTTGATTGTGAAGGTGATTAGAATGTGACTGTAAGTAAAGGAAGAGATGATTTTGAGGTGGGGGAATGCAGTGTGGGCACAAGGAATGACCTTGGGGAGACAGCAATTGAGTTTTCCAGGAGACAGTGGTAAATATGAAGTGTAGTGTCCGATTCAATTGAAAAACAGGGAAGACGTTTCAAGAAATGGAAGGTAGAAGCACTAATTGGTTTGAAAAGTAAGTGTTATCAGCAAGATTCTGAGAAAATTATAGATAAGGAAAGAGAGCGATCTTGGTACTTGTGCAAGTGAAAAATAAGAGATTCTCAAAAAAGTGAGTAAATAGGTATAGGCCAAAGAAACCATGGATTATGGATAAGACAATTAATAGAAGATGAGATACATATAAATATATATATAAATACATTTTGTCGTGGTGGAAGGGCTTGTGTGTTCTGATGACCCGTAGAGCTGTGCTGGCAGGAGTAATAATAATTGCTCCTGGTAGGGTCACCCTTGCCAGATAGGTCAAAGGTTAGGAGCCAGACGAAAGGTAGTCCATGCAGTGTCTGTTCCTCAGTGAGGCGGCTGGAAAGGCATCTGACCCCAGTGGGGCGGCTATTAAGAGATGGTGTCACGTTAACACACTATTGAGGAAGGCAACGGGAAACCACCTCAATTATCATTCCCAAGAATGTCATGATGGGCACTATAGAGAATATGAGTCATGGCAACTACAGGACCCAGCCCAAGCAGCCGTGTGTCGTGCCCGGCAGCGGGGGAGGCAAGGCTTCCGCGGTCGTCATCCCACGAAACACTTTCAGGGCAGAAATAACAGTAATAAACCCCCTGGGCTGAACCAAGCCCACTGATTTCATCCAATGCTGCCTACATTTCCCCTCCCCCACCTTGTCTGCTTCCTATTGGCCCCTTACCTCTCCTCCCCTCACCCTTCTCCTGCACATATCCTCTCTGCTCTTCCCCGACAACACCATTCTGACGACGATGATGATGACGGCGGGGCTGTCGAAACGTCAATACATACTGTTAGTGTCCTTCCTTTATGTTTCTGTGTGTTGAATATTTTGTATCCGTGTGTTTGTGTGTCGCCAGAGAGTTTCAATTTCAAATATATATGTATATACATATATTACAAATTTATTACTAAGAATATGATTTGTAAAAGTGCTGTATTTTATGTTTTCTAGTATCTCTTGAAATCAAGGCTTCTAGGGTCATACTGGGAAAAACCTCTAATTCTTTAAATATACTAATAAATAAAATTGGCCTCTCTATATTATCTTGAGTTATTTCAATTATTATGAAAACAATAATACTTTTAACATGGTGAATTATTAAAGAAATGTCACTTCACATTTATCATAATAGTCTTTAAGTGTAAGTTGAAAAATATAAGTTCCTGGATAATTTTTCTTTTTGTAATTTTTGAGGGAAGGTCAAACAAAAAATTTGTCCCAGATACATTAAGTATAAAATAAATTGATTATCTACTTAATGTATAGATGTAATGAAAGAATAATGTATCCATAATAAGTGTATATATTTTCTTATATATTTAATGATTTCTAATGGCATTTCATTTTCTTTTAGAATGATTTCCAGGATTGGGATCCAGCAAAGGTCTTTAAGATTACAAAAGTGGAGAGTTTGCCTCCCCAACCAGGGTGGGATGACCCAGAGGAGGGTAATGAAGATCCTGGAGGAGTAAATAATTAGTAACTTCACAAGTTTTTGTAAGACATGCCAATCCGAAAGTGATAATTTTGATTTTAGTATTTCTTTATTTTTTGATGAATTCTTTTATTGAGTTTATATTATTTTCAAAGTCCCCACTTTCATTATTATTATGTTGTATTGAAGAAGCCGTTTGAGCAGAAATCATGGATGAGCCCTGCTCAAAGTGAACAGGAATCATGACTAGCTTGTCCAATCTCTGGTTTAGTACTTGGTGGACAGTTAAACTAAGATTGATTGTCTATTTGATTTCCTATGTTGAATTGTGGTGAATATACAATGCCGTCTCTGTAATTGTTCTAATTTTATGTTTATGGTCTTTGAAATCCCTTGTGTTGGAAATTATGACAACTGCATAAGTATATATTTTAATTTTGGCTTTGTTTGAAAAAATAACTAATGATTATTTGTAAGTGTGGCTGATGTGCAATGCCCCCTTTATTATTGTCACATTATATGTTGTAGTATTTAAGTGGGCCTTGTCTATAAAAATAGACATACAAATGCATAAGTGATTGTGTTGTTTTTGGCCTTTTTTTGAATATTTTTTGTTTTATGTTTATGTACTTAGGCTGCCCTTGTAGTAGAAAGTATGGTTTACAAATGCATAAGTATTTATATTATTTTGGCTTTCTTGAATATGCAAGTAATACTTTTTTTAATAATATGCAATAAAGTTCTCTCTATAATTATGATTTTATTGTTTTGTACTTAAGAAACCCTTGTAGCATAGAGATAGACATACAAATGCATAAGTGATAGTATTGATGTTGGCCTTTTTTTATATGTATTGTTTGCCTATGTTTAAGTGTGGTTAATTTAAATTTTCCTATCTATCATTGTTATGATGTTATGAATTGTACTTAGGAATCCCTTAGAGTAGAAATCATTAATAAGCCATGCTCAAAGTAAAGAGCGGGAATAATGACTAGCTGGTCCAATCACTGGCTTAAAATCTTGGTGGACAGGTTTGCATTCTTTGAATATATATTGAGTGCCTATGTTTAAGGGTGGTTAATTTACAATGTCCCCTCTATTTTTATTATGATTTTGTACTTTCAAAGTCTTTGGGGCAGGAATCGTTAATGAGGCCTGCTGAAAGGGAAGAACAGGAAGCATTAGTAGCTTGGTTAATCGCTGGCTTAATATCTTGGTGGACAGTTTGCATTGTTTAAGTATCAATGACTGTTTTTATTTAAAAATATTTAATTTACAATGTCATCTCTATTGCTTTTATGATTTTTTGATTTAGTACTTAAGAAGCCCTAGTAATAGAAAGTGAGACAGACAACTGCATAATTGAAACCATAGATTTTGGCTTCCTTTGAATATGTAAAGTTTGCCTATGTTTAAGTGTGGTTACTTGCAATGTTCCCTTTGTCATAATTATGATTTTATGATTTTGTGCATAGGAACCCCTTGGAGCAGAAATTATTCATGAGCCCTGCTCAAAAGAAAGAACAGAGATCAATATTAGCTCTCTACATTAGTTTTATTGCGTTGGCTGTTCATGTTTGTGTTTAGTTTACTCTGCCATTAACATCAGTGTCGCTAGTGTTCACATGCTTTTCTAAACTTGTGTTCAAACATATTATTGGTAATATTTTGTGGAAATTTTAAAAAATTATTAGCATATTTTTTAAATTGACTGTGGAAAGAATTCTGTAGGAGGAACCCCATGAGAAAAGAAAAATAACATTAAAAATGAATGGTCGAATAATAGAGAATCAGGAACAAGGTCTTAATGTTGATGTTCTAGTACATATATCAGTAGTCGGCCAATGTCAATGATTGGCCTTTTATTTAAGAACACAGGAAAGACTAAGGGGGTATAGATGGTTCAATATAGTGACAGGAGTATCCATGCAACAGTTGTATATTCCCAATGGTGCAGGTTAAAGAAAATCTTCCATTGTATGTAATGATCCCAGTGGTGTGCCATCATGTGATGATGTCAAATTTAAAACACTATAAAGGAAGGCAAAGGGAAACCACCTCAATTATATATCCCAAGTTTTTTTATGATGGACACAATAGTGAAATTGAGAAAAATCGAAAGTAATAAAAATATAGAAAAAAAATCTTTAATAGAATACAAGTTTCCCAGAGTTTGGAAAATAGTTGGAAAACACCAATATTAAAAAACAGAGACAAGGAGGAACCAAGTAATTACGGACTTATTTACCTCACACTCATTTCGTGCAAGGTTATGTAACATATAGTTCCTAGTTCTATCGTGAGACACCACGATAATCAGGATTTATTAATTAAAAATTAGCACGGTTTCCAAAAGGTGAAATTCTGCAAGAAAACTTGTGATTCTTGTTCATATTATTCATATTTTGGGATAGAGTAGAGTTTCAGTGGATATGATTTTTCTAGAATTTAAGAAAGCCTTCAACGAAGTATCTCATAGTAAACTACTCACAAAGCTAGAAGTATATGGCATACAGGGTTCGTCCGGAAAATAAGTGTCTTGACAAATAAGTCTTTTTTGACAAAAGGGGAGTCGTCCACTACGAATTTGTGCCTGAACGACAAACTGTAAATGCTGCATTTTACGTCCAAGTGCTCGACAGGCTTCGAAAACGAGTCGCCCGCGTCCGGCCAGCGATCAACCGTATGACTGACAACCTGAGCGGCAATGCGTCGTCTCACACCGCGCTTGTCGTGTCGGACGTCTTGGCCAAGCACGGCGTGGCAACGCTGCCGCACCCGCCCTACAGCCCGGACTTGGCACCACCGGACTTCTTTCTGTCCCCGAAGATAAAGAGGAGTTTGAAAGGAACGCGATACGGGACTTTGGACGCCGTCAAAGAGGCCGTGACGACGTGTCTTCGAGAGGTTCCCGATGATGCCTTCGCGGGAGCGTTCCAGGAATGGGAACGCCGCTGGAACAAGTGTATCGACTCACAATGGTCCTATTTTGAGGAATATATTAGCTTAAGATACGTAAATGTGTAATAATTTTTTTTTCCTGAGCTCAGTACACTTATTTTCCGGACGAACTCTGTAGATAAAAATATCCGGGTTAGATTAATGACTTTGAATGGTCGGGTACAAAGTTTATTCATTGAATAGTTAGCTCATATGCTGTAGAAGTTACTTAAGGTGTTCCCCTGGCGAATATTATTGGATCTTTTATTTCTACTTAAGGTTAACAACATTGACTCCGTAGTCACTAGTGAGATACAGCTATTTGCCAACCATCAGTGTTTTGCCATGATATCGGTGATCCTGAGGACACATCAGCTTTATCAGATTATCTTAATGTTATTCATTGCTGGTGTGACATTTGGCAATTAGAATTCAACTTAAAAAAGTGTGTGGTGATGAATTTTTGGAAAAAGACCAAATCCCTCCTGAACGCCTACTTCATCTGGAACACTGAAAAAGAATTGGTAGACTCAATTAAATACTTATGTGTTACTTGCAACTTCTCCTGGGTGAAACAGACAGGGATTATGTGGACAAGGTAACAAAAAATTAGGATTTATTAGAAGAGTACTGGGTAAATGTAATGTAAAGGTCAAAGAGAAATGCCATTTTTTGCTGGTTAGGCCTAATTTATAGAATATGCTGCTAGTATATGGGATCCTCACAAAGTTGATTGACTGTCAAATCGGATCCCATGCAGTGTAGAGGAGCTAAATTTGTTACACTTTGTTGTGATAAACTTAGTAGTGTATCCAACATATTAGAGCAGCCAGCCTGGAAATCACTCATGAAGAGAAGATTAAATACAAATTTAATCTCTTGCATAAATTGGAAGTATTGATGGTGAAAATGTATTATTACCTCCATTGTACTACAGTAGGTGAGATCATGTTAATAAAGTTAGAGGGATTAAGTTTAGTACAGATAAATTTCAGATATCATTTTTTGCACGAATGATAAGGGATAAGAATAACATTGTCCAACCATAGTAGAGTAATATTCAGGTCAAAGTTAGTCTGGCGTATTGTAGTGCTCAGTAGTGTATTCACCCCTTGCCACACACCCTAGCGGTGGCTCGCAGGGTACATAAATTACACACAAATTTATTAAAAATATACACAAATTTGCAAAGACCTTCTCGACCATGTGAGTGAGGATATAAACATATACATACTATTATTAGGTAATCTACCGGTAAAGGCAGGTTTTTGGATGGATACAACTATCAAATAAACATTTTGTAACTCCAAACAAAACCCAATCCAGCAACCTAATCTATATCAGGTCCCTCTTCATCTCCGTGTACCTCTTTCCTCCCTTCATTCCGTCCAACATCCCTATCCTATTCCTGCCCTTTCCTCGCTTGCCCAACATCCTCCCCTCTATTACCCTCTTCAACATTCCACTACCGCTCAACACGCCTTTCATCCATTTTTCCTGCCTCCATAGGATTTCTCTCAACAAACCCCTCTCCTCACCCACCATCCCTAGTACTTCGTCATTTGTTTTCCTTTTGCTCCATTTCACCTTCTCCATTCTTCTCCACACCCACATTTCAAAAGCCTCCAATCTACATCTATCCTCCTACTTCAGCGAACATGTTTCCACGCCGTTCATAGTGTCCATCATTACATTCTTGGGAATGATAATTGAGGTGGTTTCCCGTTGCCTTCCTCAATAGTGTTTTTAACGTGACACTATCGCTTAATGGCCGACCCACTGGGGTCAGATGCCTTTGCAGGTGCCTCACTGAGGAACAGATGTTGTGTGGACTACCTTTCATCTGGCTCCTAACCTTCGACCTATCTGGCATGGGTGACCCTACCAGGAGCAATTATTATTACTCCAGCCAGCACAGCTCTAGGGGTCATCGGAACACACAAGCCCTTCCACCACGACAAGGTTGTAGTCCATGGGAGGGACATATACATAGAGAGTTTTTATTAGGTAATCTACCAGTTAAGGTGGATTTTGGATGGACACAAGTACCAAATAAATATTGTTTTCTCCTAACAAAACAGAACTCAACATGCTACTCTACAATGCCCCCTTCATGTCAGTATACTTCCTTATTCCTATCTAACATCTCTATTCTATTCCTGCCGTTTCCTGGTTTGCCTAACATTCTCCTTCTATCACATTCTTCAACATCCTACTGCCAATTGATATGCTTTTAATCCATTTTTCTTGCCTATTTATGATATCTCCCTACAAATCCCTGCCTTCCCCTACCATACCTAGCACTTCATCATTTGTTTTCCTTTCTGTCCACTTCACCTTCTACATCCTACTCCACAACCACATTTCTAAAGCAACCATTCTACATCTGTCATCCTGCTTCAATGACCATGTTTCAGCACTGTACATTATGACCCTCCATATATTAAGTTTTAATGAGCCTTTTCTCAGCATCCTTACTCAAAATCCCAGTCATCAGTTTCCTCCTCCTTGCTTTGTCTAATTCAATTTTACTCCTTATATCCAACTACTTTGACTGTGTTGGTAAAAAACACTTCCGAGATACATAAACTGTTTTACCTACTCTAGTTTTTACCCTTCTATTATATTGTTTAGCTTAACCTTTTTCTTTCTGGAAAATGGCATAACCTGTGCTTTATTAATATTGATTTTAATTCCATATCTATCACACTGAGTTTCCAATTTACACGGCAATTCTTGCAACCCCTTAGCTGACTGACAAATTAGAGCTGGGTCATCAGCAAACATAACTGATAATACAAATTCCATGCCGACTTTCATTCCTATCTTCAGTTCTTCCCATGCCTCTTAAATCATATCTCCCACTTGTACATTTTACAGCTCCAGTGATAAGGGACAACCCTGCCTTACACCTCTTCCTGACATTGCCCATCTGAACTCTCTGTCCTCTCTTGCATTTGAGCAGTGTGAGACATAAACAGGTTGCAGATTAGTCTCCTATCCCTTCAATCTACTCCTATTTCATTAGATTTTTGCAATTCACTCCATCAAAAGCCTTTTGGAAATCTATGAAAGAGGCAAATTCATCATGATTGTATCATGCATTCCTCTATTATTGATCTCATACAACGGCATTGTGCCTGCCTCTTGCCTTCCAAAACCCAAACTGGTCATCCCACATATAATCATTTTCCCTGCTCTCCATCCTTTTTTTGATGATCCAGAGAACCACTTTAGCTGTGTGGGAAATCAAACTGACTATTAGGTAGTCCTCACATGATGCAGCCATTACCTTTATTGGAATAGGAATTAACACTGTCCTCACAAAGCCTTCCAACCATATTTCTTCTCTTATATCGTTTCTCTTAGATGCTCGAATTTATCCATATAGACTCTTCCACCCACATTTTCCTAAACCTTTTAGTAGTGCTGCAGGAATGTTATCTGAGATACTTCAGTTGCTCTTTCTGTCAAACTGTCCACTGAGGAGGCTGACACAATAATATTTGTATTGCCAGCATACAGCAATGGCTCTATTCCCTTAATGAACTTCAGTTTATCTGGTAGATCATTGATATAAATTAAAAATAAAATATGGCCAAGTACAGGATCCTGGGGAATACCCAGTATTACTTCTCTACCAGGAGTTTTTTGTTCTACCAAATTTGGAGCCATTTCTCGAGAGCTCCACACACTGATGCCATTTAATTCGATATGAATCAAACCATTTGTAGGATGTGCCTCATATTCCATAGCATTTCAGTTTGTACAAGAGTAGCTAATGATTGACAAAGTCTAAAGCTTTAGTGCAATCAAAAAATAATCCTAAAGTTTCAGTTCTATTATCCAATCCTAAAAGTATTTGATTCACCATGTGATATGTGGCTGTTGTAGTGGACCTTGTTTTTCTAAATCCATGTTTAGATGTGGATAATAGCTTACATGCTTTGAGATATGATACTAGATGATGATAGAAAACTATTTCAAGTATTTTCCCCCACTGGTTCAACAGGGATATTGATCTATAAGAATTAATCGCCATTTTGCAACCTTTGCATTTGTATATTGGCACTATTTTGGCTGATTTAAGAGGGTTTGCAAAAATTCCAGTTTCTAGAATTCATTAATTAAGAATAACTGATCTTTAATAGTATTAAATGACCTTGTTATGACTATCCCCTGGGATATGATCTAATCCAGGGCTAAATTTGTTGAGGAATTTATTAATAATGTTGGTCAATATCAGATTTATCAATAATAGCAGATATATCATGTCTAAAGTCATTAAAAACAATTTATTGTTATTAGGTTAAGATACATCTTTTCCATATGAATTTGCATTCATAATAAACTCATTTACTTTAAACATTACATGTGATCTTCATTATCACTAAAAAAAGCATGGACTAATGGTTGAAAATTATGCATTTTATAGGAAGAACATCAAAAGCAACAAAAATTTCTTAGAAAATTGATACTTAACACTTTTCAAGGAATTATTGAGTAAAACTGCTTAATGTCAATGAAATTATCACACCAGTACAAATAATCAATCTTAAAAACCAAATATCTTTCCATAATGTAACTGGAAGTATATCTCCCAGGGAATGTCATCAATCTTCTCCCAAATATCCTTCCTTCATCTCTAAACTCCACTTGAAAATATAGCACTTCCCATGCAAAAGGCTTAAAGATGGCCTTTGTCTCTATGTATATAATAACCATAAACCCAGGTATCATTGTATGTGACAATAGTTTTAAACAAGTTTCAGTCGTCTGAACAAGTGAGTAGTTCCTGGTTGATTTCAAGACAGTTTTGTCTCTGTTCATCTGATAATATTCATGGGACAAATTTGGACATGATGCACTGCATGCTCAAAATTTCTGCCAAAAATCCCTACATATCGGAATGCCACTCCTCAAATGGTAAATGAACAGCATATTACTTCAACAAGAAATTGTATGCAGTAATTAAAAATGAATAATAGTACAACAGTAATTTGGTGTTGGATAGTCAAGAGTGTCAAATTTTAATCACACTCATTTCACCTTGCTGCAGCCTGATTCTAGTAAATCTTTTATTGAAAGGTGTGGAAAATATTTCCCTTGCCAGAGGCCACCTCCAAAACTGCTGTTATAAGAGAAATTAACAATGATATAACAAATGACCCTTTCCAATGAGGAATTAATTTAATAGCTTACTCGTCAGCCTTGGGATTTAACGGGTACTTCTGTACTCTACCTAGTCCCCTAAGCTAAAAGATGTTGGTGAGTGTTGTCTATCAAAAGCATCCATTTGCCTCGAATTTGACTTTTTAGGTTGAACACCTCCATTAATAATCTCTCTTTCCTTCCTTATAACTCTTGAGCAACAGCATTGGGATGGACCGATAATTACTTAGGGAATGCTGACTCATATTCTCCGCCAAAATATATATTGGTAAGATAATAACCAATCTGAATCCAAGGCATTATTAAATCAGGAAAAATGTAGGCATTTAATAGCAATCAGTTATTTGGCTGGAAAAATGGGAAAACAGAAAATTGGGAAGAAAAACAGAATAATTATTGCACAGTAAATGAATCAAAGTACAGTCTGATAAAATAAATATGAAATTTTGAATTAAGGCTGGATTTTACTATTTACCCTTTCATCATGCTTATCCCCTTCAAAATACAGCATTTTTCTGCTAATTTCAGACTCCCAACCATTTTTTTAGCTTTTAAATGCCGCCTTGTACAATTTTGTTGGATATCTTGAATAGTTTCAAATCAGTCTTCTTTCAAGGTAGATTTCACTTGAGGGGAAATATAGCCACGATGCGCTGCATGCCCAAAATGTTTGTCAAAATGCCAAACAGGATACAACTCTAAAATCAACTTCATTGAAATTCTCCCCGACAGTTAACCTATGGTATGCACATATGGTGGCTGAGAGATCACCGCCGTGCTTTTTTGACCAGAAACTCGGTAACAATAAATGATGTGTTCGCCGATGTGTTCTTGTGATGAAAGTACCAAGACTTGTTTTTCCACATTTGTGGACTCTTCCGCAACATTGAGCGTCTTAGCCTTCTCATAATCTCTATGTAGTGCTGTCCATTCAATGTTTGGTTTTTGGACATATATTCAAAATGAATATTCGCTTCCCAATAGAAGAAAGCGATCAACATCACCTTCACGCTCGATCACATTATCTGATTTTTTTATTCATGGGGAAGATGGTCCCTTCCAATGTCTGACAAAATGTCTCTGACCGTTAACCTATGGTATGCATGCATTCAATCATCCACACTGTTGACGTGGGCGTCGTATGTTGATGTCGATTTTCTTCCACTTCTTGGTTCTTCATTGGTCGAGGTTTATCCAGATTGGAAGCGGTTGTACAAACGAAAACACTGTGCCCGACTCATAAATTCATTTCCGAATGCCTCTTTAATTCGTGTATAAGTTTCAGTAGCACTTTTTTCGAGGTTAAAACAAAATTCAACGCACACGAGCTGCTTCTCTAACGCCTTCATTCTCACCGACACAAGAAATTGTACAGCATGCTCAGACAAAAATCGCTGTTGTGCGGAGAAAAGTCAGTCAAAATAGGGCCACGAGCAAGGCGGTGTTTTACTTCTCACAGACGCCGCTAGAAAGCGACACTTTTTCCAATATGTCAAACAGTCCCTGCGTAGAAAGACCAGTCGCATCTTTTTTGTACAGACCTGATATATAATGATGTAAAAATAAATAAGGGGTCGTCTAAAGCTAACAGTTTTTCCTCTTCCATCTGGAAAATCGGTTAACTTCTACTTTTCCTAAGAGCAATAGCAATTTTGAATGGAAGCGAACTGTAGATTATCCCTTACTAAACGCAACCTTAAATATATATGTGTATGGCGGGTCAAAGGTAACTACGGCGCCAAATCAAACATCACCAGCAGAAATGCGTATGGCTCAAGTGTCTATTCCTCTGCATTTCGAAAGAAACTTCCTAGGGCCCTGAAATTTACAAAAGAGGTATTTTCAGCCACAAACGCCACCGAAAATAAAATAACGGGGTTTCTCAATTTTTTAATAGCGAAATAGAGGATTCTGGAGGCAGAAGTTTTCAATAGCGAGTTGCTTGCAGTTAAGTGTATTTGAGGAAGTAGTTAAACTTACCATTTTAGAGTATATTTATTTCATATTTCCCTTGTTCAAATACTTGTTTCTTGCTATCTGTAAAATGATTCTTGGCTCTATTAACCTGCTTTGAATGATTGGAAATGTTTCAATCTATTTCTATGCATATATTTTCAAACAAAACACTGTGTGAATTAAAGACCGCCTAAAAGGTTTACATGGTTCGTTTTGTTAGACAGTAAAATGTGTCCGTTAAACGCTCAATTTGTCCCTTTTGCTATTACCTTTCCGTAAGTTGCAGGTTACATTTTTCTACGATATTTCAGTCATTTCTCTTTATAATTTCAAATGTCACGTTTCTCGCCAACTTTATATCGTACAATATGCTACAAAGTGAAGCTAGTGTATTTATGTGTTAAGTGTTACTTTATTATCCACATATTCAATTGGAAGCTTACACACCTTCAGGAAAATGGAAAATTTAAAGCATTGCCATGCATCATATTGCCTTGATACAGAACTAAAGATATAACTGGAGATGTATGCTGCATTTTGTAACAATAGACTACAGCCTTGAAAATAGAGCGCAGTTCACATGAAATAAAAATCGTGACACCTTGTAAAAACAGAAATATCACCTCCCTCCTAGTAAACTAGACGGTCATAGTGTAGTATAAAAAGTGCTAATAGAAAGCCCCAACTAGGTTTTTATTAAAAACGACGTCCGTTATGCACAACTCCTGGTACATCAGTGATTATGGGATGTGACGATGGGATGGGATGTGGTTATGGAATATAGGATGTGACCCACGTCGATCGAAGTATCAACTTGTCTGCCATTAATATTTGGTATATTACACGATCTATTATAGATAAATGGGTTGATTGTTAAGAGATAATCTAATTCCAGGAACAATTTTTATTGCCATTCCGGAAAAAGTAGTTTGTGACTATTAACACTGGCCAATTAAGTATAATAAACTAAATAAATAAATGGTATTACAATACCTGATTTGCCATGAATTGATGCTTCATAATGGTAGCATGCTCCAGGAGGAAATTTTTATAACGAATCATCGTAAGAAAAAACTACCCTCGTATTATTAGTAGTACCTCATATGCTACTAGTATAGATGATTAATTTATCATCTTTTTCATTAGAGTGATTATATAAAATAATATCTCCTTAAGAATATTGGGCGTCATTACAGAAAAAGCACAGTACTTAGAAAAAGTCAGTGATCTAGTAAAGAACGGGCCATATCTCGCAGTTAAAAAATCCCTTAAATAAGCTTATTTCATAACTTAATTCCACCTTAAATGACTGTCCAAACTTTATTGATAAGAAAACCAAGTTCACTCTCCAATTGTCAAATTCTACCCTATCGAGACTTTACGGTTTTCCCCACATAAATAAAGAGAATTGTCCCATGAGACCAATTGTATCCGGCTTTGATTCCCCTACTTATCACCTATCCAATTGGCTCGCTTCTGGATTATCTAATTTAAATTTTGGCAGTCCCTATTCCCTCAAGAACAATCTACATCTTGTTAATAGGATTAAACACTATGCATTTGAAGAAAGAGATGTTATGGTTCCCCTCGATGATACTAATCCATTTCCCAGTGCACGAGTAAATATTACGGTGGAAGTTCATAAAGATTGATTATCATCAATTGCAGTGGGTTCTAAACAAATAGACAAATAAATCAGATTCACCAATTTAGTAGTGAGCCAAAAGTTATTTAGTTTTTGCGGTGAGTATTATAAAAAAAGATTTCGGTGCCGTTATGAGTAACTCCCTTTCACCCTTTTGTAACCCACCTAACGTATCCATAACCCATTTTGAGAACACTCAAAAATAAATTTATTTGCCCTCAATGTATTTGTGATATGTTGACGACATTTTTACCATTTTTGACACAAATAAATATAAAATTAAAACATTCGTAGAAAATCTTAATAGCCTCTTCGATACACTTAAATTCGTATATGAAATAGAAAACAAAAATAATATTGATTTCTTAGATCTTTTCCTGACAAGAGTGAAAAGAAAATCCACTTCGAAAAACAACGCAAACCTACTCTAACAATTACACAAAATTACTAACAATTACATACACAATGACTCATTCGATCACAACAGCTACATTCTCACAGCATTCCACTCTCGTCCATAGGTTGATAAACCATTCCCGGATCGACAAAGTTTACAACAAAGAACTTAGTAAGATCAAAGATGTTTCTAAGAAAGACGGGTTCAAAAATACATTAATAGACAAAATTATAAGGTGTAAATAAGGCTAAAATCAACAAAGGAGTTAGACAAGGATGCAGCCTTCCACCTGCATTTTTCAACATGTTCCTGGAGGAGGCAATACGAGAAGCAAAGAGCATCGGATTAAGCGGAATTAAGATCAATGGAGAAGAGATAAACATACTACACTTTGCCGACGATATTGCATTGATGGCAAACCAGAAGGATCTTCAAAGGTCACTAAACGTATAGGATCAAGTTCTGCGAGGACAAAACATGAGCATGAACAAGGCGAAGACTAAAATCCTAGTAAGTAGAAAACGTAGGCGGAATTTAGTAGTCACACTTAAAGGACAAAAATTAGAGCATTTTAAAACCACCACTTATCTCAGAAATACCATCACATGGAACGGAAGAAGTACTACAGACATCAAGCGAAGAATACCTCAAGCTAAGAGAGCATTCTCAATGGAAAGACAACTGCTGTTTTCAAAGAAGGTAGAACTACAGACGAGGAAACAATGCGTGAAAACATTCTCATGGAGCGTGATACTTTATGGATCAGAAGCATGGATCATCGGAAAAGTAGACCAGAAAAGACTAGAAGCCTTTGAAACCTGGTGCTGGAGGAGGATGTTTAAGATCAAATGGACGGATAAAAAAAGAAATGAAGAAGTACACAGAAGAATAGACCTAGAACTGGCCTTAAGGAATACCAGAAAGAAAAGAAGAACCGGATGCATTGGCAACACCCTGAGGCACAATGGATTCGTGAAGAATCAGGGGAACAGTCCCAAGAGAAAGGCCAAGGGATAGTTACATGGGACAAATAAAGAAGAAATCACATTGCACAAAATGCCAGGAAGTAAGCCAATTAGCATCAGATATGGTAAGATGGAGGGCTGCAGTCAACCAGTCGTAGGATTAACGACCGATGATGATTCAGCAATCTGAAAATCATCTACAAAAGGTTACAAAATGCTTTAAGTAAATCCCAAGATGAGGATCAGTTTGAGTTTAGAAAGGTGAAAAGAAAACCCGAAGCCCTAGCAGCGATGAGAATACTAGTAGAACGAATCGTCGAATATAACCATTATACCTTTGGGTGCTTCGTAGAATTTGAAAAGGAATTCGGCTGAGCAGAGTAGACAAAGTTGATAGAGATATTGCTAAGTATATAAATACATTTTAAAGACGATTTTTTCGAAACCTGTATATGAATCGGACGGCAGAGATAACGTTATCGGATAGAGAATCGGATTTGACAGTGATAGGCGAGTAATACAGGGGTATCCGTTATTGCCGGTATTATACAATATATATTCTGACGAAATTAAAAGGGAGCATGAAAAGGTCTTCAGCTGGAATATGAATGGACATCAAGATGATTACGTTACATTTTCAGATGATGAGACCCTGGTTTTCTAGAGACAATTAAGAGATAACATGTATCGGTGCATTTTTTACAGGAGAAAATCGGAAAAATAATGAAAGACGTATTTACAAGAAGAGGAGAACTGATGACAGGGACATTTAGTAACCGTACGAAGAAAGGATTAGTAATGACCCTAATATGGATGGTAGTGCAAATGATTAAAACATTTATTTTTGAGGCTAGGAGTTAAGCCTAGATTAGAAGCCTTTGAAATGTGGAAGGGATGAAGAATGGAGAGAATACGTATGCTGGGTAGAGAGATGTAGTTTGAATATAGTTTGAGCAAACAAGTGTTAAAGTTGGTGGGCCAAGGGAGGAAATTATTAAGTGAAATTCGAGGAAGGCAGAAAAAGTGGATGAAAAAATACTGCAAGGTAGGGAGGCTTCATAGGTCGTGATAGAAGGAAGGTGTTTGGGTAAAGAAAGGAAAATATTTAATAGGCGGGGTACAGAAAGGAAAAAATAGACTTTTTGAATACCATGAAGGCAGGCAGAAGACCCTAAGAAATGGAGAGGAAAAAAATAGGCGGATAACAAAAGGAAGCTCTCTCAGAGGAAATTCGTAGTTCTCACAACTAAGAAGTAGTTATTGCATTGTTTGAGTAATGCCTCAAGCGTTTCATTTCTGCCGTGTAGTTTTAATACCGCATTTGCTCTGAGGTTTGTATTGTTTAATATTTATTTTTTATATTAGCATGACAAGGAACTGATATTTGTAAATCGCGTAGTTAATACTACGTTAAATATTGACATTTGCAATAGTAGTGGTATATTAATCGTAATTGCAAAAATTTTAACATTCATAAGACAACTGAATCATTTCAAAATTGAGCTTCATAAATCAATGCATGTTTCAAAAGGATCTTTTTATTGAAATACATCCCACTTTTTGTTGGTAGCTCAAATCTTGCAATGATACTGCCATATCCTCTAGGTAATGAGTCCTTAAGAAAAGAAGGATATCATATTTTATTTTAACATTGCACTCTCAAGTAATGCTACCTGTATAAATGGATATAATATCATCTGGTGTAAATGCAGTCGATGCATAAACTTCCCTATCATGCTTTCATTAAAAAATAAATGACCATACCTGCTGAAATCACAATTGAAATGGCTAAATGTAACTCTCTAAAAAAATATTTTAAAAATTTATGTATTGGTAATATGTAATTTTTGTGGGCTGAATATTCCACTACCATCCATTAAGTTATTAGAATAGTAACTTAAATAGTTTATCTCATTTCATCCGAAAACCCATGAATGAATAAATATCCAGTAGGTTTACGAAAATGATTAAAAAATTGCTCTTAAATTGTGCATAGCTTGCTTGTATGTAAAATATATTGCAAAGTCTAAATAAAAACTCATCGTTGCAGAAAAATATTGGCCTGTAAATCCCACCATAATCAGTCTTTAGAATGATATAAGTTATCGTTCAAGGTATGTTGATATGGACAGCAGCGATTAAAGTTAGGGATTGGGATGGTGCGGTGGGTTCTCAGCCAGACCGTGTTCGAATCCCGGATGCGGTAGATATTTTTCAGTGGAATCTTGATCCCTACTTGAGGTACCTATGGAGAGCACTTTGAGTGACTACACCGTCCGTCGGATGGGACATAAAGCTGGGGACCCCTTGGAACCTTTCGTTAAGAGTAGGCTAATACCGACGCCGGGTTTCTCTCCACCCTTCATCCTTTCCTGTCCATCCCTCAGCTGTCGTTCGTCTCCACCAAAAAACCACACCTATAAAATCATACAAGATCTGTGTAAAAAAAGATAAGACTTCGGATAAATTCTTGAGTTTATTAGTTACCATTTAATCGTACTTATCGCATTTAAACTACAGCTCTTGGCTGCCAATAAAACATTTCCATCATTTTTTACAGCTTTCGAATGCCATCTGTAAAGCTTATTTCGGGTTAGCCTTTGAGTCTGCGGTACAATTTTGTTGAATATCTTCAATATTTTTAAATCGGCATATTTTCAAGGTCGATTTCTACTTATGAAATAGGAAAAAGTCTGCTAGACTAAGATCCAGGAAGGAGGGTGGCTGAGAGATCACCGCCGTGCTTTTTTGACCAGAAACTCGGTAACAATAAATGATGTGTTCGCCGATGTGTTCTTGTGATGAAAGTACCAAACTTGTTTTTCCACATTTGTGGACTCTTCCGCAACATTGAGCGTCTTAGCCTTCTCATAATCTCTATGTAGTGCTGTCCATTCAATGTTTGTTTTTTGGACATATATTCAAAATGAATATTTGCTTCCCAATAGAAGAAAGCGATCAACATCACCTTCACGCTCGATCACATTATCTGATTTTTTTATTCGTGGGGAAGATGGTCCCTTCCAATGTCTGACAAAATGTCTCTGGCCGTTAACCTATGGTATGCATGCATTCAATCATCCACACTGTTGACGTGGGCGTCGTTTGCTGACGCCGATTGTCTTCCACTTCTTGGTTCTTCATCGGACGAGGTTCATCCAGATTGGAAGAGGATGCACAAACAAAAAAAACAATGTGCCCGACTCATAAATTCATTTCCGAACGCCTCATGAATCGCTGCATAAGTTTCAGTGGTACTTTATTTCAGGTTAAACGAAAATTCAACGCACGCGCGCTGATTCTCTAACACCTTCATTTCTTACCGACACAAGAAATTGTACCGCAACCGTTTGTATGCTCAGACAAGAATCGCTGTTGTGAGGAGACAAGTCGAGATAGGGTGACGAGCAAGGCGATGTTTTACTTCTCACAGACGCCGATAGAAGGCGGCATCTCACTGACTCCGTTTTGTGAAGCAGTTGGCACTGAGAAAGACCAGTCACAGCTGATCCTAATCAATCATCCCAACCGATTCCTGCCAACCTACAAACCAGAAACCGTCAGTCTTTCATTAAATGATACACCGACTTATTAATTTACCCCTAACAATAAAATATTTCAACAGTGAACTGGGCACCATAAAAACAATAGCAGTATCCAATGGCTATAGTGTAAATACAGGGTCGCACCCAAAAGTGATAAAACTGATTTTCTCTGGCGCGAACGGAGCGGTGGAGGGGGTCTGCCTGGCAGGGTAAGGTGCAGAGAGCTCTTAGCAACAGACAGGCACCAATATTAGTCGCTTGCGGGCTGTCGTTGAGTGAGGACACCGTTTTTAGTGAAGCAAGTTTTTTGTCCGCGTCGAAAAACAAAATGAATCTGAATTTAGAGCAACGTTATTCCGTGAAGTTTTGTGCGAAACTCGGGAAGACGGCAACTGAGACCCTCGACATGATCAAGCAGGCTTATGGGGACACTGCCTTAAGCCGTTCCACAGTATTTGAGTGGCACAAGTTGTTTAAATAGGGTAGGGAGCTCGTTGAAGACGACCATCGCTCCGGACGGCCGTCGACGCCAAGAACCGACACGAATGTGGACAGAGTGAGGACACTGCTGAACACAGACCGACGCTTAACCAGTGAAGAAATTGCAGACCAGTTGGGTCCATCTGTATCCAACGTCCAACGCATTATTTCACAGGATTTGGCCATGCGCAAGGTGTGCGCCAATATGGTGCCGAAAATTCGTGCCATGGCGCGCTCGTCGTCAGACAGCTCCTGGCCAAATACGACGTTGCCACGTTGCCGCACCCGCCCTATTCTCCAGATCTGGCACCACCGGACTTCTTCTTCTTCCCCCTGATGAAAAGACAGCTCAAGGGACAGATAAAGGCCGTTCAAGAGGCTTCGACGAGAGTCATCAACGGCATCCCTAAAGAAAATTTCCAGCGGGCGTACGGGGAATGGGAAAACCTTATACTAAGTGTGTAGCAGGTCAAGGAGCATACATTGAAGATTATTAAGTCGATGTAAGTATATCGTCAATAAAATTCTTGTAAAAAAATCAGTCCTACCAGTTTTGGGTGTCACCATGTATTTTCGCCAATCTCTTAAAGAAAACAATAAAATTTAAAGCCATTTCACAGTTATGCTCCTTTAGTCCAACACAAGAAAAGCCCAAAAAGTGATGTCATCTGTTGTTTGTGGTAATCTTTCTAATAAGATTGTCCAAATATTTAAAAAAAGAAAATTCAATATCTCATTTCATAATCTGTATGCTCTGGGAAAAATCCTTTGCCGCAAAAAAGACAAATTAGAACCCTTCTTAAAATACGGCATTTACACGGTGAAGTGTGATTCCTGTGATATGTGGCACATAGGCTGGAGCGAAAGAAGTTTCTAAACCAGAATAAAAGAACATGACAGATGCTGGAGCACTTTGGATGAAACTTTATTCCTAGCTAAGCATCTGCTACAATTATCCTACTCGTCTAAATTTAATCCGGAAATTCTACACCATGAGAACAGGGGCAAAATACCTGATATTTTAGAGCAACTTGAAATTGTAAAATTAAATATGAATTTTCTTTTAATTTTTTTTACAATATTTTTGTAAACCACTCTACTCTTCTCAGAATCCCGTTTTCACAGCCAAAAGTGAAACTCCCTCTTTCCTATTGACTCCACCCTTCGCATATCTTCCCATCCAACTATCTCCTACCCTCCATTTTCAGTATGTGTCGAACAACCCTTCCCTGAGAAAGTCCTTCTTAGAATCTCTTATACCTCATCCCTCCACCTGCCTCTATCTCTTTGATATCTCCTTCCCGCTTTAACCCTTCTTTGTTCTTCTCTCCTTCCTACCGCAATGACACACAGCTAACTGCCACCGTCCTCTCCATTAATGACCACAAGTGCTTATCCCCCACCCTCTTTTCACCTCTCCAATTTTTTAGTTTCTCTTTTTTTTTTTGGGTTTTACATATTTTCCCTCTTTGTCCCCGCCTACCTTATTTCTCACTCTTTTCTCCCCCCCTTCCTCAAACAGGTACAAATATGATGTACCACATGTTGAGTCTTATCCTGTACGTGAAGATGGTACGATGAACTGAAACGCATTGTGCGTTACAAATAAATCTGTGGAAAAGTGAACATTTTGTTTTTCTCATAGTGCACATCAATCATTGAATAAAAACGCAAAATAATGGTTGAAGCTGAACTTGGCATAGGGATTTTGTATATTTTCATTTTTCCATTAACATATGCTATGGTGGAAGAGTACTAGCTAATAAGAATTACTTTTTTCTAACGTACATACTATTATTAATTAATACATGACTAATCTATGTCCATCCATTAGAATGCCTACTTTGAACTGAAAGGATCATTATATTTTTTTAAATGGGTGCACTGTTTTCATCCAAATTTCCTTAGTAGTTACTACATGTCCATCCGCGTCTAGTTCCAGGATCCTTTACGCAGCCTCATTCGGAGGTACATACGAAACATCGGCTATTTCTTCCACTTTGTCTAAAACGTTTGAAGACAAATTGTATATTTCTTTACCTTTAAGCTGTTACAGGACAAATAAAACCCTAGGAAAACACCTTCTTTTATTTGAAGACACTCTCCTCCAGGATCCTGTCCTTTTCGGCCTTCGCCCTGCGAAATTTAGACATGTTTTTTGAGTGTCAGTAAGTATATCAAAATACAACAAATGTTGCATTAACGCCGTAAGACTGGTACAATCACAATGCTACCGTTTGCTATGGGAATTCTAAAATGTACATTCACCCGAACACACAAGGGATTTACACACAAATTGTGTAATGGCTGCACATTGTGAAATAAAAATGTCCCTCATTAGTTGCATTCGATCAGCTCTCGCCTTTAATATGGAGTGTTTATTCGAGAATTACAAGTAAATAAAAATACAAATTTCTCCAACTCTGCCAACTGCCCCTCATGAGGCAGAAAATTTTGCGAGAGCGATCACCCCAATTCCCTAGTTTAAATCTTAATTGCATATGACCTGCATTTTAATGCGATCAATTTTACCTAATAGTAGTCGTCAATTCCATTTTCCTCGTCGTATATTTCCCGTGATACAGTTTCGCGATTGGCTGAGTGGTCGTGTCACGCACGTATTAATTAACACAATACTGATGTACGCAAATGGAATTAACAATAGGGGATCAATATATAAAGTTATGTATCTTCGGTCCATGCAATTTCCGTAAATCCTTGGAAATACGGAGATATCTCAAACACGGAAGTGGTGGCAAATACGTTCAACCCTAAAGCGGAGAGAGCGGGAAGCCGGGTCTCGTGGAGGGTCGGCATCGTGCGCGTGTAGTCTCGCGTTCAGCGAGACAGATCGATAAATGCCACCGACAGAAGGTAGTTGGTGTGAGTGGTGTGAGTTCTTTCGTAAGGCTCATAGCGGTGGGGCCCAGGGATGAGGGCTTATTTCGTATTTTTGTGTTCAGCATAGAAGTCTTTCAAACAAATAGCTGGGATTTTCTTGAGTGCCCCGTTCCTCCATATTCAGCATGAAGGGATGCGGACAGCCTGCTAGCGTGTTATTTCTATCCCTCTTGACTTCTTATGTCACCACCTCTGGTAGTAGCAGTTATGACGACTTGGAGCCTTGCAAGGAGGTGGGTGTCAACTGATAATTCCGCAACTTATCCCACTGACCTTGATATATGAGGCTTATTCTTTTGCTTCTCGTAAATCACAGTGATAACGCGTCTTCTCATATATTTCGTATTAAGTAGTTGCACAGCTGTTTTTTGTTTATCATTACCGTTCTCAGCCGTTACCTTGCATTTCATGGGGTATTTTATGCAGAGTGAACTACGCAGTGGTTAGTTTTTCAATAACGAAAAGAGCCATGATAAATATTTAGAATTTTTCCTATTATTTGGTTATATAGAAGAAAGTTGAATTTATCTAAACTCTGTGAGGATTATATTAAGTTAACACATACATTGAGGGTTAAAGCACTTCATTTCAACGATCCATATGCTAGTCTGGGAATACATCTCTTCACTATCTCAGGTCGAGTAATAAAACTGTTTTGGCAGTTTTTTTCCCGGGGGCTCCTCTTTTGCTGTATTTATTTCCTTAAATAGCAATATATTTTCAAAATATTGATTCTTTTTCGTGTAGTCTAGAACGAATTATTTCCCATTTTTCTTCTACTCATTGAATTATTCATTTGCAAAGCAAATAAATACAGGAGCATGAACTCTACTCGGTCGGCCAATAAGAAGGCTAGCTACCCTAAAGTTAGGATTTCGATTCCCGCCACAGGCAATGTTTGTGGGGTGAAGCAGGGGAGTTTCCAAATCTATTTTTAGCGAGATATGATCCCGAGCTATTAAGAGGTAGATAAATGCAGATAAGGCATAGCTATGATATAAATGCAAAGTAATTACTCTACATACGTTCATGCACAGATGTTACGTGTTAACCATAAATCGAAATGTATACCTGTTGTAAAATTATGAAATGGTTTTTAATCATTTGTGCACGATATCATTGCCATTAGACGTTTATTACCTCTATTATTTCATCTAAATTCAGTAGTTCAGAACATCTTTTTTATTACATCCCCATTCAAAATGGACGTGAATAATAAACAAATAGCGCTAAAGATGTCAGGTTGTTTCTACTCGTTGCTTTGGGTGGTACTTTCAGCATTGAAGACCTGTTATTAGTGGTTTACGATTGAAATATATTTTCGTTGATGTTTCTCTTACGTTCTGCCTTCCGATGCCAAGCGTACCTGACGCAATATGTCCTTTATAGTCCCTCATACTAACCCACTGCCTTTCGTTTGCCTCGAGTGCAGTAAATGACAAACCAAGTACCTAGATGTTGCCGTATATCCCCTGGGAAATGAATGTTTATTGCGATGTGGCAGATCTTCTTGGAGTATATAAATGGCTCCGAATAGCATTAGGAATCAGTGGATCCCAATTTTACTGACCAGTAATAATGGTTGTATTTCCAAATATCAATTCAATGTACGTGAGAAAAAGCCAGTGAATTTTGACTAGCGTAGCTGCAGGCAGCGTGACAATGCCAGGGTTTTCAGTCGAGGATATCTAATCAGGTTTCGCCAAAACTTATCTTGTTTCCGGCAGAATAAAGATTATTTTCTCTCATTTGTATAATTTCGTTGGGTCGGCGCTTTTATCTACAGACGTTCGTTGCCCATTTATATTTAAAAATTTCATGTTATGACCTAAAAGTAGAATTTCATAGAAGTTATTCCACATATTCTGCGGAGGTAGGCAACTTAGCACGTTGCCACAAAATTCACTTCTTTAAAAGGAACTAGAAAGATGTAATACATGATTTTTGTAATAAGGGATATGACTATCCGTTACTCTTTTTGAGTTTCCGTTTCGTAGTTGAAGACGTCTTGAGTTCTATTGCTCTAGAGACATTCCAATTGTTGAATTTGATACCTTGTATTATTTATTGCAATTAACTGTTTACATTTTTATCTTCGTATGATTGCTTCACTTTTTTACAAGGATTTTTAACTCCTGTTCAGTGAACTTAACCTACTCATTCAAGTGCTACTCAAGCGAATATGTCGTCCTTTTTTACGAATGAGACTTTTTTTCTATTGGATATCAAGTGATATATTTAATTCGGAGAAAATAATGATTAAACAAATATATATAAAGGAGGAAACATGACGAGGTAAATGGGCAGCTCAACTGGTACTTTCTGCTCGTTGCTTTGAGAATATCACTCAAGCTTTTCTAAAAGTAATTTAACAATTCCCAATCTAATGCCTGTCTTACTATTGCCAAACATATTTGGAACACATTTACACGGCATTACTTTCTCGGTCCTGATTTTTACATCAAGATAGACAATGAACCTGCACTCATTATTTTGCAGTATTTACCTTGGAACTTGAGTCGAATAGGTAATATAACACGGCGAGAGAGAATTTTTGCATATAACAATGGGATAATTGGATTATAATAAAAGTGTAAACTAGAGGGCAAAGGTTAGAGAGAAGCTGTGAACCAACTTCAAAGAATTATGTATTTAGTTACCATCCGTACCATCGAGGTCATGTGTACCCGACACTGACACTGGTATGCCACAGTAAAATCCGCTTTCTCTTAAAACGTAAGCCTGTCCTTTGGCGAAAGAAGTCGTTACCCTAGACACCTCAATAATTCAATTCATCCGATTATATCGCAAATCAATGCATCTCAATGTCACTGACAAATAGCTCCTCGTTAACTGAGCCTGTAGTGCTGGCTTCAAATACTGCTTGTATATATGATGTTGAAGGGCAGTGATTTTACCTCAATAATGGACCAGCCCTAAAATTGATTTCATTTAGGCTGATGAAAAATTACGACCCTGGTTATGCCTGCATTTTAATACGTGGGTCGGCGTTGAGTTCAACGGAAATCATATTATTTGCCCTCGTGTCCACTGATTGAGAATGCGAAAAGTAGCATACGTGAATACATTACCTATACTACTGTCGTAGTTAATCTACAATAGGCAAAGCAACAGGAAATGAGTTACACAAAGAAGCTAAAAATATAGTATGCTTCATTATTTCTTGGAAAGCTATCTTAAAAGCGTAACGGCTTATTTTATCTCAGTAGGTTTGGTGCAAAGGGATTAGAATTCTTGTATCTTAACCTCCACGTGAATGAAATCATACGAAAAATTCCAAAAGATGAACTCTCATCATTGAAAGTGACAAGATTATGAGATAGAGGTGTGCAATTTTCCAGTTGGTTCATAAAAATATTCGTAAATCGGAATTAGTGTTTTTACAAGAGCATAGACTTAATGACAATGGTAAAAACTTATTTTCAAACTAAAAGTTTCTAGACGCCTAATTTTTACGACATTTTCCATTTGAAGGATCTTTAAACTTGGTTTTATCGAAAATTATTTTCGTATTTTTGGAAGAGCTGAAAATTCATACTATCAGACCAAAGGGTCAGGGCCTATCCCTGTGTCTTTGAGGTTTCCATGTACCAATATCACCACGCAGCTTAGGATTAACATTTGTATCAACCTCAAGCCAGATGAGAAACTGAAAATCATTAGTTAGCTAAAAAGTCAATTAATTAAATCCTCAATTCGCCTCTTTAAATTTGTGAGGAATTAATTACAAAATTGTTTTGTCACATGCTTAACAGGGAGAATCCTGGAAATTACAGGACTTTTAAGGTGATGAGACTTGTTGCAGGAGACCTTGGCCTGGCATAAGTTGAGATGAGGTCCGTAGAACAACAAGAGCGAAGCAACCTGGAATAGGAAAATGGCATTCCAAACCAAGAGAAAAGATGTAGGACCTCATATGCGTAGAGTAGAACATTTTAAAACCATGGAGGCTCAAACTGCCTCAAATATCTTGGACACTTTTTGACAATTTCTGACTATCCTTTATTCTAGGTCACTATTTTACAAACGATATTAAATAAAATTTGAAGAACTTTAGAGTTTAGCCATTGTACCTACACTTACATTTGTTATTTCCTCGTCACGTTTTTGCCGTAATGTAAAAAAAAAACCCACAAGTATCATGAGTCCTATAATTCATCTTCAGCCGAGAAATTTGATTGCCATATTCAACACTAAATATAAGTCATTTTCTTTGGCAGAATGTCCACTTAAATTGAAACTCATTGAAATTGACAAATAAACGGTCAAATGCTCATCCAATCTCTACCGTGGTCATTCTTCAATAGAGCTGCTAACTGGGCGTCAGAAGACGGATAAGCTGAAGCTCATTAACAATTTCTTAAAGAGACTAAATTTAGCTCCCTTAATTGTTTATTCAACGTGGCGTGCTATCACGCTCTTCTCCATGACTTCAAATTAAACTGGCTATGTCTATCGACTGATTTTTCACAATGGTAATGTTTAAGCTCATCCGTCGTAAAGAAATTAATTTTCTTTTCCTGATAAGAGCCTAGATATTGTGGAAATTCGTTCGTATCACACTAATTTTCTTTACCTAAAGGGTACTATCTGATTGTAGATTCGCGATGGCATCCTCAGGTCATCCATCGTTCTCAGGTTGCCTATTTGCCCCACCTGCCAATCAACTCCGAGGAAAATTAATGATGCTCACCTTTTATTCACTTAAATGGCATATTAATTGGCAGGCTTATGAATTTCCGATCCCCAATTTTTTAGTGGAGTAAAGTATCGTATTGATGGTTGCCTACATACAAGGAACTTGTATTCTGATATACCTATCGTATAAAGCATAAACCCAATAATCAAACCGAAGGTCGGTTTAGTAGGTAAAGGTAAAGTTCACTAAGTCCGATGCTATGTGAAATTCACGCATCAGGGTAGAGGGGCCGGGTCCTTTTCCTGTGCCGGCTACGGTTTCCCTTGCACAAAAGCATTTATTTCTTTCTATTTTCTAAGTATTATAACATGTCCTTTAATCTATTATTTGAAAAAATAATTAATGGTTTTTCATATAAATTATGGTTTCCTGCCTTAAGGTGTTGAAATTCCATGGAGTCCTCTTAAAAAGTGTCATAAATTTCAAAAATGTTAATTTTGAAATTTTAAATTTAAGTTTCAATGAGGAATTTTAACAGAGTATAATTCTAGCATGTTATTGATGAGAGGATTTTCGTTTTTAGAGGGTTTAGTAGGGCACTAAATCACCTTTATTAAGCCCCAAAACCCTATCACCTTCTGCCACTGCTTTGCACCATTGAGTATATTGAAGAGGGTTTCAGTTCAAGTTAACACAGTCGACTGTTTCAAATGAAAATGAAGCAATATCTATAACATAAAATAAACTGATACTTAGTGTAAAAATTTTGAAACACAGCATCTATCTATCTTACTTCAAATCATGAAGTTTCTTAAAGCAGGATAATTTTTATAAATGGTTGGTCAGTCTAAGAGCTGTAATCAGAAACTCAAAGGAAAATTATCAGTTACAAGAGAGATGCTGTTTGCCTTTTGAGACAGACAACTTTAAAAGCTGGGTGCTAATTTAGTTTAAGGTGACCATATTCTTTAGCAATACAATGGGGTCAACTAAAAAAATATTATTTGTAAATTTCTTGTACCCTTTGTTACAGGTAAATTAAAGGCTTGTTTAACATGATAAAAGAAGACACTTTGCTTTTCCATCTAGAAGTTTTTTATTATGACCTAATTTTTGTTACAGGGTAACATCTTCAGTGGAAATTTTATAATGTAAATGTGGTTAGAACATTATCATCCCTCACAGGCAGGACCTCAAAACCATTATCAGTAACACCTGATACAACATTTTACACTGTAGATATCTTGATGTGTATTCTTTACAGAAAATTTAAGGCCAACATCTTCAAATGCTTTAACAAATTTTGTTATAATATTGATAGCTGTTGGCAAAAGTGTTTTCTCATTATTTCCTAGACAGTTAAAATCATCTAGGATAACCAAACCATTTTCATAACTGAGACTGCTTTTATATTCAAATTTGTATTACTACCAACGATATTCAGATATTGTGCAACTGAATAAGAAATGTTGATGAAAGATTAAAAACCTGAAGTTTGTTTGTGGCCAAGTTATTAATTTAGCCATTGATGTTCTAAATATAGTCAATTTTTAATGGCTAAGTTTGATAATGGTTAAACACAATAATAAATAGCTAATGCACATTAACCGGCAATACCTATGTGACAAACTTGTGAGTGTTCCTCATTTAAGTACCTAAACTAAGCCCAAAGAATGTTGATAGCAATTTTTGATTGTGTTGCAATTATCAATTGCATTGTTTGCATTTGAGGGTAATGGCAATGGAGCTCTGCCTATTATTCTGACATATTTGCTAAGAAAGTCATCATTATGTAAATATGTACTCCATTATGGAGTGTTCATAATTTATTCTGTTAAAAGTTTTGCAGAAATATGATTTGATCTCATTACATGTAAGAAGAATTATGTTGCATTACATTTAAAATTCCAATTAAATTTTCAACCTTCCTTTTTGTTAATTACTCTTCAACCAACTCATCTTACAGTTGTTCTAGAATTTCTTGTCAAGGCAAAGGATTTGCAATTTTTTGTCCATGAAAATTGGTATTCCAGATATTAATAGTTGTAAATATGCCATTCATCTATAAAATAAAGTCATAATTATCATATATATGTGGACATAAAGGCATAGTTATTCAATGGGTAGAGGGCTGGACTACTGACCAGAGGCCCAGGTTTGATCCTGCCTGATGCCTATGGATATCTTCATCTTCAGTCAAGCTGTGATTTTTTGGGTACCAGATTTTCCAGGGGAACAACAGGTGGCACAAGGGAATGAACTGAACCTCCTACCCTGATGTATGACTTTCACATCCCATTAAGTGTAGTACTAGATAAGCTCTTCCCTTGCCCGTCAAAGCAACTGTCAGATTGATTGCTGTGTTTGGATATGTGCATAGTTTTTGTTACTCATACACTGCACTACACTACATACATGTCTACATACCAATGGAAATGCCTATACAAAGTGTGACAATTGGCTATAAATCTTGTGTAAGCAGCTACATAGGCTGTGTATATGACTTAAGGAGCCTGTTGGCCCTTCCTTTTGAGCATAACATAACATTTGTGCCATTCTCTTTAGGCATAACCAAACTCAGGAAAGTCTTATTTTCAGTTACTTCAGGAAACTTACTCTTTTTCACTAATAAATTCCTTTGTGTTCTATCATTGAGTACTTATTTTGCTTCTTTCAATTCCATGCATTATTTAAAATATAATTAATTGTTTCTGAGACTTTTGGCATCCTTCATCTTAATATCTTCTTCAGTCAAATTCACTTATGGCTTAATCAGTCTACCCCTTCCTCTCACATAATTTACTCTTCCCTCATATATCTGCAGCATAAATTGTCTCTCTCATGTCTATGTTCTCAGTATTACCAAACCTATGTTCCGTAATTTTATTGATCCTTCCTTTTTGTGTGACGTCATTTTTCCCTCATCTCTTTTTTATCATCTGTGCATTCAATTCACATTTTTTCTTGGTTTTATCCTGACATACACTAGTTGCACTTTCATATAAAACTGTGGGATTGAGTACCCTTGTGTATGCTATAATTGTTTCTCACAAACATAGACAAACAACCATTTTTGTATACACTCCACATAATACCAACTATTTTTCTGCTGGAATTCATATGTCTATTGATCTCATCTTGTGGTCAAGCTATGCCAAGTTCACTTCTTCATTTAGTTAGCTGTTTACCTTCATAATGCGATATTTCTTCTTATCCTTCATTTCACACACAACCATGTGAATTTTGGATGTTTTTCCCCCACTTTGTTTTCCTCTGTAATTACATTAAAGCGATCAAAGGCTCCCTATAAATTTATTTATTTCTCAGTCAATAATGCTGCAATGTTGTAAATTTGCAATTGCGCTTCATCCCCCTCACAAACTTTGACCCTCTTGTTCAATAGCTTTTTTTCCCTAAGAACCTTCCCTCCTCAATGGAAATGCACCAACATCGTTCTGATACATCACACAGGTCCTAAGAATGATGTTTCAAGCTATCGCCCTATCTCTTTGCTTCCTATCCTGTCTTCCATTTGTTAGCGCATTATTCTCAATAGGATTCATTATTTCACCTTTCCCTTTTTATCTTCACAGCAACATAGTTTCCTCCCTGGAAGATCATGTCTGACAAATATTGCTGTTTTTCAGCACCCTGCCACCAAGGCAATAGACAAATCAAGCCAATTTGATACCACCTACCTTGACTTCTCCAAGACTTTCGACGCTCTGCATCATAAACTCCTCCTTCATAAACTCTCCCAACAGTTTGGCTTACATGGCATGTTCCTCAGCCTTCTTTCTAGTTTTCTCACCCACCGAATCCAGCTTATAATATTCTTGGATGCTTTGTCCTCTTGGTCTCCTGTGATGTCTGGAGTTCTCCAGCGGAGTGTCCTTGGGCCATATCTTTTCAATTTATTCGTTAATGATCGTTCTTCCTGGCTCCATTCCTCACAGGTCCATACCCTTCTCTATGCTGATGATTATAAGATTGACAAGAAAATTAATTATACTTCTGATGGTATTCACCTTCAACTTGCCTTAAATGGAATTTCCCTGTGGTGTGATGCCTGGAAGCTTAACTTAAACCCTGGAAAATGCGGCATCATGACTCTTGCTCTAAAAAAACCCTGACATTCAACTACACCATTAACTCAACTCCCTTAAATAGAGTAACAACCATGAAAGGCCTAGGTGTTTTAACTGACCATAAACTAAATTACTCTGACTAGATTCAGACTGAAAAAAGCTATGTCCCTATCAGGCCTTTTTTATCGCTTCAAAGAAATTAAAGATTCAATAGAACTCCATTCGTACTTCTCAACAATTGTCCTTCCCATAGTTACATATTGCTCCCCTATTTGGCCCCCTTCAGCCCTAACTAATCTAAAATCCCTCGATTGTATCTCTCACTTCTTTGCCAAAATAGTCAAACACTGAGTCCCAAATTTCCACAATATGTCCTTAAATGTTGTTCTGTCTTCTTTATCCATTTATAGTCTTCAAATCCACAAACTTAAAGCTGATTTGAAACTCATCCACAACACCCTAAACTCAACTATTGATTGCCCTGAACTGCTCTCTCTCTTCAACTTCAAGATACCAACTTGATCCACCAACACCCACTCCCTAATCTGTCTTCCTATTGCTAAGATATTTCTCACTAAGCACTCACCATTATTTCACCTCTCTTCCCTTCTAAATTCACTTCCTCACACTGTCAATCCTTTTTATTTATCATGTAACAATTACACCACCCAAGCTTTATCACACCTGTCAACAAATTAAATATTTCCCCTGTCCATGTTTGGTTCTCGTTTTTTATTGCTCTGCTGTTATTGTATTTTGTCCTCTTTCATGCTTTTGTTATATTTTTCACTGTAAATTGGTGCTACTGCTGTTTGTGAATAATGTTTTAAAGTAAATAAATGAAGTTAGCTAATATAATAATAATGTATGCCTCTATTTCACTTACTATTATCCATATAGCCAACTCTGAAAAGGTATCTATAAACACACTGAATTTATTCGGGAGCAAATACAAATTTCACTCTGCTTTGTTCATGACCAGCCAATGAAAATCCTACTCACTAATACGTAGGCAAGCATGCCTGCCATACTCCCTTATACTCTTTTCACAAGTCATAAATCATACCCAATCTCCAAAATTATATTTCACTCTAAAAATTGTACACCTGATCCAAGGAAACCTATCCTTCACCTTCTAAGTGAGGGTTATGTGATATATTTCATATTTATTCTTTTGTTTCAGTCTGACTGTCACTATGAACTTACAGAGTGTGATGCAGATAAGGGTAGATGGAGAGTAAAAGTTCCTCTTGTACCTGGGTCTTGTGCCGGTCAATGTTCAGGACAAGTGACTAGAGTTGACAGTTGTCGTGAGTATGCAGTAATGCAAGTTATTTTATGAAATATATACCTACCTAGGTACTTAATTTTAGAAATACATTAATTGAAAAATTTTAAATCTACAAGTTTTATATTTAAAATTAAGAATGATTCATTGAGAGTGAGCAGTTTTTTCTAGTTTATTTGCAATACGCTCAAAGTTTCAGTATTCCTGAAACTTTGTTTTATATGCTCCACCTTACTTTTTTCTCTTGTCATGCTTTTTTCTAACTTACCTTTCTATTAATTTAACAGGGATATCATGTGAGCCTGGCAGCTATTTTAATTTAGCAGGTTTAACATGCCGAAAGTGTCGGCCTGGTACATATTCATTGGGTGGTGGAGCATTATTTGATACATGGGACACACTACCTGAAGGATTTTATTCTCAAGTGGAATCATTCAGATCTTCATTTAGCTCCATGGGAAGGTTAGGGGGTGATGTCAATTGTAGTAGGTAAGGCTTGTTCATAAGGCTACATTACTAATAATTTTAATGACCAGCTGAAGTGTTATGTACTCCTTTAAGCAAAATTATGGATATTATTCCCCATTTATTCATGTGAGATATTTTTCATCAATAATTACATGATATATGTAATATAGTAATTAAGGTAATATTTAGTTATAACATTTGCATGCATCATTAAAAATAGTCAACTCTTTAACATTTAGGATCTATTTCACGGATATATTTGGAAAAACCTCTTCTAGGTATGGATGGGAGCCAAGAGGGGATTTTATTGCTTCTCTTGGAGGACCATGTGCTGCAACATTAACCTATACAGTTCATTTAGTGAAGCCGGGCAATCTAACATATATCTATCAATACTCTGATAAGGATGTTATAGTGTTTGATTTTGAGGTATGTGTGGCCATGTTCTAATTTTTTTTAATCGGTTTCCAATATTAAAAAAATATAAATTCATGTCATTTGAGCGAATAATTGAGTATACCGTTGTGAAGGGTTAGAGTAATAATAACCAATAGGATAAATCTTGGCACTTTTTAATTTTGATACTGTAAGAAACTCTATGCTGATTTATGCAAATGACTTGTTCAGAGGCAGGAGAGAGACTGCTAACAAGATGCTGGGGGTCAAATTTATTCTCATAAACAAATGGAAAATCATGGACCCAAGTCTATCCACTGCAATGGCAAAGGCATTTAGTGTGTGAAGTAATGCACACCTTATCATCCACCTGAAAGGCCCTCGGTTGACTGGACCTACCCTGACACCTCTCCTTCATCACAAAGCCACATATTGGCCAATACTCAGTTTAACAAGAGATGTGCAACCTCAGAATTAAACCAAATTCGAGCTTACTTAGTGATTCTTATGTGGTGGTATGGGAACTTGTGCTATAATCAAACAAACACCTTTGTAAGGCATAATGTAATGTAACTGGAAGTTGGGTGCAATGTAGTTTTACTTGTGTTTTCAAAACATTTTACAGAGTTTGCTGTAGCTCTTTTAGTGGCAGGACAATATGAAAGAGGTAATATCTACATAATTTGATCTAAATTGTAGAATATTTTAAATTCAGCTGAGGTAAAAGGTGTTCCATTATTGCTTACAAATAATTTGTTTGAGTAGCCCTAAGTGGGAGGATAAAGCTCTTAAATGATCCATTATTTCCATAGCTCCAGTATTCTTTAGCTGAATTACCTCAGGCCATTAGATTGAATTGTCAGCTATCACTCAAAATACCTTATTTTAAAATGGACCAGCCAAATCAATATGTAAATGCACCTACAGTCATTCTTGACAATCCCAGAATTTTATAGGGGTCCTATATAGAAGGGGTTTTGTCAATGAGCATGATGTTTAAAACCTTCCTAAAGCTCTCAAGGCTCCATGCAATGCGGACCATCAGACATATTATCAAGGGACTTCAATTTAACAATACAATTGTGACTAGCATGTCCTTCTCTGAGAACCTTCAGCCTATTTTTCTGGTATTTTAATCATATTTCTCCACTTAAAACAACCCTGCTTCATGCTTAATTCATTTTATCCCTATACAGATATGGTTTTAACTCATCTTTGACTGGCCTTACAAGCATGTAAAAATCTAAAACTTTAACCAGCATCATATATCTCCTATAATTCTGCAAATCCACTTTATAGTTACAGGAAATCATTTTGTTTACTTAGTTCAATATATGAAAAATCTTGTACCTCTTCCTCAGCTAAAGATAATCTTGAAAGACCATTAGCAACTTCAATGTAAACAACTTTGACAAATTTCATTTGTACATCCTAGCCTAATAGTATTATTGTCTCTGGCTGGATTATACTGGATAACATTTGAGAAATTCCACCTTTCTCTTCACCAAAAATCTGCCAAAGGTCTGTTCTCTAAATAATTTTTTTCCAAGAATACCTTGCATAAAATTTTTAACACCAATTATGATTCCCTGATGTTCACAATCAATCGTAATTCCCTTCTATTTTTTTCAGTAACATCAATGCAAGGACAATTGATCTCTCTGGCCCATTCTCTAATTCATTAATTAATACTGTCCCAAGAACATAGTGGAAAGGACTGTTATTTAAAATCACAGAGAAATAGGGATTGATTGTAATGAACTAAAAATCTAGATGAAACAATAGATGCTTCTAAATGTTTCCTTACACTCTCGAGGCCACAAAAATTTTGACTTCTTCTGGTACAGAAAGAAGAATGTGGATAATAAATTTGAAAAAAACTTAGAGTAATAATCATTTACCTCAGGAAATTTCCTAAATCGAGACATATTTTTGGGGATAGGGGACTTGGAGTTGATTAAAGCTGTGAAACTTTAAAATGGATATCATGAGTAGGAATATCTAGATATCTTTAACCATTGAGCGTAAATTAAGAGGAAAATATTACTGAAAATGTCAATATAATATGGTCTTTAATCTCTGAAAAACCCAATAACATTGGTACTTCTTCTCCTCAAGGAAATATTTTGTGTTACCTCCTTGATCCACCATTTGTTTTTGGAAAATTAAGATTTCAATAATGATATTATTTTTTAGGCCCAAAATGAGCAATGCCAGTCCGTTGGTGATACTAAGATAGACAGATGGCCATCTGCGACAAAGGAAGGTGAATGGAAGAAACAAGTTATTCACTTAAAAGCTGGCCAAAATGTTCTCCAATGGAAGACAATAGGGATGGACTGCCATAAAGGAAAACCAGTTTTAATTAAGTCAGTAGAAATTACTGGTAGGTGGTTACTTCATTAATGTTGATTTAAAAGACCATTTTCTAATTGACATATTGCTATTAATCATAATGTGCTAATTAGTTTTAAAATGCAATGCAGTAATTCTTCAATAATGAAAACAATGCATATGCATCATAAAATAGACATTGATATTATGAAATAATGGCCCTTACAATAAATATATTGGGGTAGGTTAAATTAATATTTTTACGATAATTAGAATATATGCTTTTAATAGATGATGAAAGACTACTGTCAATAAGAATAATTAGTATTAATTCCTGTCATTTTCTTCAATTTTCTATGTAAGAGAAAAATATCCTTTGCTTTTCACATTATATTGTTGCTTATGCTATAAATATCAGGTTAGATATATGCATGTATGAATATATATATATATATATATATATATATATATATACAAGGGTGGTCTGAAAACTTTCAGACTTAACAAACATACAAGACATTTTTTCCTGAAATTTTCTGTTGACGTTGGAATCTTTTCAGACCACCCACATATAAATATTTGTTCGCTGTATGGCAGGATTTTGTATTTGAATGTATGTATATATATATACACAAACACTCGGATACAAAATATTCCACACACAGAAACATAAAGGAAGGACACTTACAGTATGTATTAACATTTCGATGGCCCTGTCGTCATCATCAGATCGTTTCTGATGACGATGGCAGGGCTGTCGAAACCTCAATACATACTGTAAGCGTCCTTCCTTTATGTTTCTGTGTGTGGAATATTTTGTATCTGAGTGTTTGTGCATTGCCGGAGAGTGTCAATTTCAAAGATATATATATATATATATATATATATATATATATATATATATATATATATATATATATATATATATATATATATATATATATATATATATATATATATATATATATATATATATATGTGCTCTCCGGCGACGCACAAACACACAAACACTAACACAAAAAACACCACACACATAGAAACATAAAAGAAGGACACTTACATTGGATATTTACGTTTCGACGGCACGGCCGTCGTCATCAGAATCTGATGACGACGGCCGTGCCGTCGAAACGTAAATATCCAATGTAAGTGTCCTTCTTTTATGTTTCTATGTGTGTGGTTTTTTTTGTGTTAGTGTTTGTATATATATATATATATATATATATATATATATATATATATATATACATATATTATTCTGATATTATATGATTCTGATGACGACAGTCGTGCCGTCGAAATGTAAATATCTACTGTAAGTGTCCTTCTTTTATGTTTCTGTGTGTGTAATATTTATTATCTCAGTGTTCGTTTGTATGTATATATATATATTGGCAGTCGATGGGATGTATGATGAGTTAGAGGATATCATCGCGAGTGTCCCTGCAGGGAAACATTTGATAGTAATGGGGGATTGGAATGCGACGGTAGGCGAAGGAAGAGATGGTGGTGAGGTGGGGGACTATGGGTTAGGCACGAGGAATGAACGCGGGGAGAAAGCAATTGAATTCTGCAGGAGACAGGGGTTAGTCATCACTAACACATGGTTTAGACACCACAAAAGGCGTAGGTATACATGGAAAATGCCAGGTGACTCAGAAAGGTATCAGTTAGATTATATTATGGTTAGGCACAGGTTTAGGAACAGTGTGATAAATTCGCACAGTTTCCCAGGAGCGGATGCGGACTCTGACCACAATTTAGTTGTTATGAAATGTAATGTTCGTTTCAAGAAGATAAGGCAAGGGCGGCGGGCTAAAAAATGGAATTTAGAAGCAGTAAATGAATTAACGAGGAAGGAGTATCAGGAGGCTGTAGAGAAAATGATGGATGACGGTAAAGAACTGAGTACTATCGAAGAAAAATGGGAATGTATCAAGAAAGGGATATTGGAAGCCGCTAAAGACACTATAGGAACCGTTAACGGGAAAAGGATAAGGAAACCATGGGTAACGGATGAGATGATTGCAAAGATGGATGAGAGAAGAAGATGGAAAAATGTAAACACAGAGTTAGGCAAAATGAAGTACAAAGAGTTAAACAATAAATTGAGAAGGGCCACAAATAAAGCAAAAGAAGAATGGTGGGAAACGCAATGCGAGGATATGGAAAGTTTACAGAAGAAGGGTGAAATTGGTGCTCTATACAGCAAGGTTAAGTTATTATCGGGAAGTAAGAAGGCAAGAGCTGTGCTAACAGTTAAAGATAAATGGGGTAAGATAATAGTTGAACCAGGAAAAATCCAAGAGAGATGGAAGGAATATATAGAAACACTGTATGGTAAAGAACTTAGGCCGACAAGGTTAGACATAGAAAAGGAACATGACGTAGAAGAAGATAGCTTAGGTCCAGGCATACTCGACGATGAAATAGAAAAGGCATTAAAGGAGATGAAAGCAAATAAGGCTGTGGGGCTGGACAATATTCCTGTAGAAATGTTGAAATGGTTAGGGAAAGGTGGGAAGAAGGCCATATATGGACTGATTCGTAGTATCTATGAGGAAGGAATCTGGCCGGAAGATTTTGTGAGATCGGTGTTAGTTCCTATTCTAAAAAAGGCAAAGGCTTCGTCATGTGAGGATTACAGAACAATAAGTTTGATATCCCACGCAGCTAAAGTTATTCTCAGGATCATCAACAAAAGGATAGAGAGTAAGGCAAATGATTACTTAGGGGATGATCAGTTTGGGTTCAGGAAAGGAAGAGGTACGCGTGATGCCATTGCAGTAATGAGATCACTAGTCGAGAGGAATATAGAATACAATCAGGACGTTTTTGCCTGTTTTGTAGATTTCGAAAAAGCGTTTGATAGAGTGAATTGGGAAAAATTAATGCGTGTATTGCAGAAAATAGGAATGGATTGGAGGGACAGGAGACTGATCCGCAACCTGTAGATGTCTCAGACTGCTCAGGTGCGAGTGGGGAACGGAGAGTCCGGATGGGCAGTGTTAGGAAGAGGTGTAAGGCAGGGTTGCCCATTGTCACTGGTACTGTTCAACGTATATGTAGAGGAAATGATTAAAGAGGCATGGGAAGAACTGGAGGTAGGAATGAAAGTCGGAGGGGAATTCGTAAAATCGGTTAGGTTTGCTGATGGCCAAGCATTAGTTGCTCAGTCAGCCAAGGGGTTGCAAGCATTGTTGAATGAATTGGAGGTTCAGTGCGATAAATATGGGATGAGAATAAATATTAATAAAACAAAGGTTATGCGATTTTCCAGAAAGGAAAAGGCTAAGCTAAATATTAAAATAGGCGGGGAAAAAATAGAGCAGGTAGAACAGTTTACATATCTCGGAAGTGTTTTGGACCAACACGGTCAAAGTGGTAGGGACGTAAGGAGAAGAATTGCGCTAGGCAAGGAGGCTTTCTCAAGGAGGAGGGAGTTGATGACGGGGACGTTGAGTAGGGATGTTAAGACAAGACTCGTAAAAACTCTGATATGGAGCGTAGCTATGTACGGCGCGGAAACGTGGTCGCTGAAGCAGGAGGATAGACGTAGATTGGAGGCTTTTGAAATGTGGGTGTGGAGAAGAATGGAAAAGGTGAAATGGACCGAAAGGAAAACAAATGAGGAAGTACTAGAAATGGTGGGGGAGGAGAGGGGTTTGTTGAGAGAAATCCTATGGAGGCAGGAAAAATGGATGAAGGGCGTATTGAGCGGTAGTGGAATGTTGAAGAGGGTAATAGAGGGAAGAATGTTGGGCAAGCGAGGTAAGGGTAGGAACAGGATAGGGATGTTGGACGAGATGAAGGGAGGAAAGAAGTACACCGAGATGAAGTGGGACCTGATATAGATTAGTTTCCTAGGTGGGGAGTCACAAAATGTTTATTTGATAGTTTGGTCCATCCAAAAAAACCTACCTTAACCGGTAGATTACCTAAAAAAAAAAATATATATATTGGCGAGGCCGAGGCCTTATGCAGGTCTGACCTGAAGAAGGCCTCGGAGTAGGCCGAAAGCTTAAATCACCTACAGTGTGAGTGCCCTTTTATGTGTTATCTGTTTTATTCTGTGTTCTATTGTGCCGTCCAAAAGTTATATTGCTCTCGTGAGTACTTCCGCATCATCGATATATATATATATATATATATCATAAACACAGTTTTCAACCCCGAAGTTCAGTTTGGTAGGTGATGGTAGAGTTCAGCCAGTACTAAGCCCTTTTCCTGTACCGGTTATGGTTTCCCAGGAAAATCTGGTACCCAAAAATTCACATAGCTTGGGTGGAGCTGAAGGTGCCCAGAGTGACTTGCCCGGGAATCAAACCTGGGCCCTCTGGTCAGTAGCCCAACCTGAGTTCGTCTTTTGTATGGGTTCCTATTCCTATTCCTTATATCTGTATCCATGAGAATGAGTGTGTATACACCCACATATATGTGTGTACATATATATGTATATATTTTTTTAAACACATTTTATTGAATTGCATCTTCCGCATCAACTATGACCTTGGCTGGTGTAGATTGTGATTTTTTGGCCCCTTAGGCTCTGCTGGTGGGAGATGGGAGTGGGGATAATTGCTCCTTAAATGGCCAACTGTGCTAAATAGATGGAAATATATTCACCAGATGAGAGGTAATTCATGTATCTCTTTCCCAGTAAGACCTCTGACCCAATTAGGTAACAATAAATTTTCCAACAAAAGAATAATAATTAAATATTCTAAAGTATATTTCCTTCAGAGTAAGGTTAATGACCCAAAATTTTCTCAAAAATATGAGCAATCAGCAAACAGAATACTAAATTTTTATAAACATGTTTCATTAATTGCACAGTGGCTTTAAAAGATAGTTTATGATGCATTATCTCACCACTACATATTCTTGGAGTGCATCCCTTATGAAATGATAAGGCAAAAGTGTATGGTGGTAGAAAATAATGTTCAATATTGAAAGTGTCATAGTATTTGTTTCCCTTTGTTAAATGAGTAAAAATTTCATTCTAGGTGTTGCGTTTGCATCCTCCTGTGCTCCTTGTAGACCTGGAACCTACAGTTTCAGTGGGTCACGAACTTGTGCAGAGTGTCCGAAGAATCATTATTCATCCAAAGAAGCTAGCTCATGCTCACCATGTGACAGCCAGACAGAATATTCACCAAAGGGATCCTCCAAATGTTTAACAAGACCTCTGTGCACTGTTAAAGACTACTATGAGACTCGTACACCATGTGATATCAATAATCAGGTAAATAAAATTTGTATGTTTTTAGTACTTTTAATAGTGAAAATAGTGTCCATTTTTTCAGACTAATTAAAAAAATTTGCATGTTTTGTATTAATATGACTAGACCCAGAAGCTATATGAATGGATTCAACCAAAGATATGTCGGGATGATGATCCAGAATCAGCACACCTTCCTCCACCAAGTGAAAGGCATGCTTGTCCACCTTGTAATCCAGGGATGGAGTACAAAAATGGATCAACTTGCAAATTTTGCCCACTGGATCACTTTTCAGATGGAAAATCTGGTTGCTTGAAATGTCCTCCAAACACAACTCCAAATTATGGCTATCAGTTTGAAAGATGGTCAGAAATGCCAAGTATAATGAGCACAGCATGCATTGAGCCTGATGGTAATTTTTGTATGACAATTAGCTAATTGGTATAATTTACTATAGGTTTAGGTGCAGTCTAGTGTTAACAATGTCTGAATAGTCTTGAATGATAATACAATATTTCTATTGTTTTTTTAAGTTCTAAATATTCAAGAGTTACAATACTTTATAGTGTAACTTATTTGTTACTGATCATTAATTGCATTTATTAATTCATTAATTTTGCATTTTAATAAAAAAATGCCAATTTAATCTTTGATATAAGAAAGAAGTACATGCAATGCAGTGATACCATGAAGTGATAGCTTTTTATTCCAAGCTATTTTGATACATACTTAGTATTATCTCAACTTTCTGTGATATGCTATCTCAATAGGCATTATTTTGTTTTGAAAAGTAAAAAAGTAAATTGTAGATAGAAAATGCAACAATGTGCTATTCCACAAAATATGACTTTTTTGCTATATTGGATATAAAATTATATTTTGTGGAATAGCTGAGTGTTACCATTTCTATGCATCATGAAGGAGTTCCACTAAGTGACACCATCCACCACTGCAATCACAGTAAGTGATTGAGCATGAAATAGAGTGATTTAATGCTATGTTAAGTAAATTATATTCCAAATGTGTATACCATTGAAAACAAAGAGCAGATTTTTAAATCAATTAAGCAATAAAATCATATGTTAATTTACTGATTAATGAACACTTGAGTGTCTGTTATTTAGGTTCAGCTTGTAGCACTGCAGTTGGTTGGCAGCCTGCTGGTTCTTACATTCATTCAGGCCACAGGCATACAGATGGGGCATATCTTTTACTTTCCTTAACTGTTCCTGGATTTCGAAATAAAGGAGGCATAAGTGCTGGACACCGACTAGAGGCTGGTAGAATATCCTTCACATTTCAGCTGGACTGTAAAGGAAAATGTGAATTTGTTTTCATGCAGGTAATTTATTAATGATATTAAATTGTACAGCAGTCTCTCTCAATTTATGTGTTTTCTTAACATAAATTAAAATTAATTTAAATGGAGCATAATACTTTTAGCACCAATGTATATACTCCCTTAAGGTTGACTAGTTTCTGACTATTGGCTTTTATTTTACCTTTTATATTTCACTGAAATTTTATACACTAATCCGATTTTCTTCTAGATAAATTTGATGCTAGTTTTGACCGACTAATAATGTAAATATAATTTTTAAAATAGTTGTAAATTTTATTCAATTTAGCAAGGTACTCCCAATTTCAATGCATAGACATTTTCTTATGCAAAGTTTCATTTATGTATCTCGATATCCATTTAAATATAAGAAGAAAGGGGTTATAGATGGGTGAAAGGCTATGTGAGCTGAAGGATAATTTTAGTTGGGCAGGGATAGCCTGGTTTTGGAGATGGTAATAAGTGGGAGGATTTTGACTCACTGTGCAGTGTGGAGATTTATTGGCTTAAGCCTTACAGGTTGAAATTGAATTTGAATTAATCACTCTAGGTGTAACATGAAGACAGACTTTTTATCAAGTGGGTCTTATATATAGTTATTGACTGGAAGATCTCATATTCACAACCAGGTGATGACCTTGGCAGATAAGCTAAATCCAGGGTATTTGATTTTCTTGGAACCTGCGCTATCTTGTAAACTATTGGCAGTATCTGGAAAGGAACTGAATATATAACCCAAAGTTGTGAATTCATATAAATTCTACCTTCATATTTAAAAGTACCTGTACATGTCATATTTATTATCTGATACAAATGGAAATTCTATAAAAGATTTTAGATTGTCATTCGATCGAATATATTTTATACATGATGTTAAAGTTTAAAATGTTTACTTGACAGTCTAATATGCCATTGGGCATTTTTTGATAGTAAATTGATGTTTACTTGCAATTATATTTACTCATTAAGAATTTTATTAATACTCTCCTTACTTGTTGAATAAGAATATGCTACAGTTGTTTCATAATCTGAATTGTGAAATAATCTGTTTCCTCCTCAGAATCACCCAAATTAGGCAAGCCTACTGAGTATTCAAACTATTCTGTGAGATTTAAATTGGGTGGCACCATTGTTGTTATGAAGTATTGCGTTTGTTATTAAAAATTGAAGTTATGAATTTGTAAGAAGAAAAATGGGTGACCCCATGATAAGCCAGTCATGGAACTTGAGGCCCTTGGGAATGATTATACAATAGATCATTAAATGAAACAGCCTAGGAGAATGAACATATAATTAAGGAAAGAAGATAAGAGTAGGATGTCAAGTATAGTGAAATTGAAAAACAGGCTAGTCAGAAAATGAGTTACAGCTATGGCGAAGGGCTACCACCAAAATTTGAGCTTGATTCTCTAATTGATTTTGTATCTTCCCTTCTGAAATAAAGTGCAGAGCTTAAAGTTTTAAGTTCAGACCCTCTCCTCAACTCTCAAGGAAGATCCTGCTATTAGGTCTTGCAATGTGAACCATCATACTAAAATTAGTTGAGTATATAGAGCTTTAAGGAACTGTAAAGACGTTTAAGCTATTGTTAAGATGGACATGACTGAGGAGAGAAAACTTCCTGGGAGCAGTTAACCAATGCTACGATTATTACTTTGTGACACAGTGTAATTAAATATATATGATCTGACCACAAGGAAGAATAACAGGTATTTAATAATAAAATCAAGTAAATAATGATCTGCCGTTATACTGATTCACTATTAATTCATGATGTAATGATGCTACCAATCTCATCCAGTGTACAACTGTGCAGTGTGATCACAAAGACTAAATTGAAAATTTTATCATGAGTGAGTGAAAAAGTATAAGTATGCACAAATTAACTATGCAAAATATAGCGTATAAGTAGTAGAAAAAATTGATCATTAATCATAATTTACAGTACAGTGATGCAGTCTACATATCTTGGTAGAAGTAGTAGTAGATTTAGGGGAGGTGACTGACAGCTCATTAGAGGTCATTTGCTCAACAGAGGTCACTTGCATCACTAGGGATGGAAGGTAAAGAAGGAAGAATAGAGAGAAACTCAGCATCAACATAAATGAAAGGCACCAAGGGGTCTGAAGTTTAAGATCCCATCTGATGGATAGCACACTCACTTAAGGTGCTCATCATAACGCATCTAAAGTAGGGATCAGGGTATCACCAAAATGATCTTTCGTCTCCAGAATTCAAAACTGGGCCCTCAGGGTGGGAAGTCATTATGTTAGCCTCTCCACCATCCTTCTACTTTTCCTCTCCAGTAAAAATCCACTTGCACTCAAATACAGATGATGATAGCAGCATTAAAATATCTTTTGTAATGCATGCCATAAACACTTATATTTTTATGCCAAAACTATTTCCATCTATTAAATTTAAGATATCAGACTTAATTCTATATGTTAAGATTCTGTATATTATTAAAAAAACTATAATAATACTGAGGGACTGCTGATATATGAATTGATCCACTGAATTATGTTCTAATAATTTGATCAGCTTAAATATATGTGCATACAATTATCTCTCTATAAAGGGTTCAGAAACCAAGGGAGTGACTTCAGTTCAAAGCTGGATGGATTCACAACCTAGGCAGGAGTTCAGTCATGCTATACTCCAAAATGACTCCTATACTTTTAGTTGGGTCTTTCAAAATTTGCAATATGATCAAGGCTATTATGACAGAAATACAATGGATTCAACAAGTACCACTAAGTTTGAAGATGATATTGCAAAAATATTTACAGTAAATATTACAAATACTATAGATGGAGGAGCTGCTTCTTGTCTACCATGTCACCAGGTAAATAATTAACTTTATGAATCTCATCATTTCCAGATAAATAATTGCATATGAAAAAATGACATCCAGCTACTGCTAAAATAATTGATGAAATGCAGATCACTTCCAGTTTTTCTTCCCAAACAAGGTTTAAAAGACACTAAAGTACCTACAGATATTAGCTGGAGTCATGTGTTTTTCCAAAAGTTTTATGCTAGAAGATGATTGGAATAATATTTGTATGGCCACTGATTTTGATGAAAGTTTTATTTTTTTCATGAAATAGGTATCCAAATTAATTTATATTAATGACTCTTGTGTTATCCAAAATTTCCATTTTGAGTTTATGAAACAGTAAGGTTAGGGATGGCATCTGTTGTAAATATATTCAAATCAGACCTAATTTTTTAAAAATTAATCACTATCTAAACTTGAAAATAGATGAGTGTTCTTCTCAAGTTTATTCTTAAGATGGCATACTGAATTTCACTATACTTGAGCAAGCATATTTTACCACAGTATGGTGCTCTGATTTTTGTGAGAAGCTGTGTGTGTCAAGAGGGTAGTGTGAGCTATTTTGGGAAATTGATAGGAGGTGGTGATGATGATGTGAAGTGTCATGGTGCTTGGAATGGGGTAATGCAACTGTATGATCCCCTCCAGTGCCACAGTGCCATATGGACAGGGTACACCGGCCATGTAATGTTGACATATAAGTGCAAGTTGATATACCAGAAAAATACTTACTCTTAAGTATTTTGCCCACATCTGGTATATACAGGCCATATAGTTGCCTTGTGACTTAATTACAAATTTGATAATGCCACTGGTTTGAGTTAGCAGTAAGCAATGGAGTTTTCATATTTCTTTGAAATTACTTCCCAAATAAATCATTAATTCATACAATGTAGCACATTTAGTTTCATCTCACATGAAGTGCTGCTGCGAAACTTAATATGCATTGGCTAATGGGGATATTACCCATCTTCTAATGCATATATACATTGTAACTTTCCTGCTACGCTCAAGAGTCTACAGTCTTTCAAACATAAATAGTATGAGCATGTTGTAAAGACATAAAACTAGTTGCTCTTATACAAATTTCAATGATACTAAAATAATAACAGAAACTAAATGTCCAATAAAAAGAGTAGATGATGCAAGAATAGAGGGAGCAGGAGGATTTAATAAATACAAATAAATAAAAAAAATTGGTTCATTTGCTTCTAATTGGTTATAGCTGAAACTGCCTCTTGATTATGAAAGGCAGGTTATAAGGTATCTACTTTTGAGGGCACACTGATGACACAAATAAAATTAATTAATCCCTAATTGCTACTCTTTTTGATTGAAAAAGTCCTGGTGCAAAGTTAAAAGTGAGACTATCATTATTTATTTTGAAAATGTGAAATTAGGAATGTATAGTACATGCACTTATAAGGAAATAAGACATTTTGTAAGAGGAAAATTACAACTCTAGCAAAAATAACCTGGAGGTGATTTAGCAGTAGTGATCACAAATTTCTGGACCTCTATGATAAATAAATTTTAATAGATGTGAAGCTGGTATTTTTAAAATGCAGCTTTTCATGTTCCTTAATATAAAGTGTTAACATCAAAATACTTTGATCCTTTTCTGCCTGATCCAAGTATTTTTCATAAATTCAACTCTGAAAAATCAGGGTGCATCATATGGACCAGGAAGTTTATTGAAATAATGAATTTTATATGTAATAGAACATGCAAGTGCAAGAATGTACAAAAATGCAAATTATTGCTCATAATTGATAATAAATTACTTGATTGATTGTTATCAGTTTTGTACATCTTTAGGCTTAATTGATCTAGAGTTAAGCAGAAGTTTTATTGCTCATGTGGTCTCAATGCATTAAATTTTTCTTCTATAAGTCGATTCTAAAGATAGATTTTGAAAAAAAATATTTTATTTATTTCATGATATACGAAGGATATCAATGAAAGAGGTTGTATTCCATGCCCTCTTGGCGAGTACATTGACCCCAATACAACTGAATGTGTACCATGCCCACCTGATACCACAGTATCGGATCCATTGGCATATGGAATTGAATCCTGTCAACCGTGTGGCCCTGGATTAAGAAGTATTGATGGAGTAACTTGCACAACAAAATGTATTTTCAATGTAAACAACATGGTATATGACTTAAGATCCCTGGCAAGGTAACAATTTCAATGATATTTGTATGTGTATTAGAGTTTTTCCATTTATGGCCATCAAAATTTATAATGTACCAAAGATAAATTATCATATTTATTGTACATATGTCTAAATCTTTAGCTATGGATTTTATTAAGATATATCATAACTTATTTTAATTTTGTGCTATGATAATTCATATCATTAGAGTTAATGCAGCTGCTATTTGTGCTTAATTTACTTCTGAATATCCAATAAAGTAAATCATATTTTGCATATTTCCTGTGACCTTTTCTTAATTTCCAGCCCATATCTTGTGAAAGGTAGCCGTTTATTTACAGCCTCCGGAGCTCAATATTTTCACTTATTTAATGTAAGCTTATGTGGACTTTCAGCTGCTCAGTGTAGTAACAATGTGTCTTATCAAGCTGAAGGACAAATTTCACAGGTAGGCTTGCATGACACAGGATCAAAGATGAATATATGGTTTAATTTTAGGCATCAGTTGTTAATTTGCATGAATTTATTCATTAATGGTATTTTCATTATTTTATTAAAGCCCTAAATGCTAAATAAAATGCACAGATTTATGTATGGTGTTAAACTTAGTCTTGAATTAACTATTAAATGGCTCTTTGATGCATATGCACAGTATATATCTGAGAGTAGAATGTTATCTTACTGAATTTAGAAAGAGTTGAAAGATACTAGTGTCTCTAACTAAATCATTTTCAATGATCTGAATGAACGGATATTTTAATCTTTTGCTTTTTTCTATAAAATGGGATGTCATAAAAATAAACTGCTTACACTCCAATGCCTCATCCCATTTTGGATGTTTATTTTCTTTAATCAGCTCTAATATGAAACATCTTTGCAGAAATGACTGTAGTAAGTTTCTTGTTGTCTAATGTATCAATGAATAATGTTTTAGATTTAAAAATATAAATATTGTTTATGTGTTTGGTTTTCATTTGGTGAGTTGATTTATTACTAATAGTACAAGTTATCGGAACAAGAAAGTATTTTTGCTGAGATTCATGGTTTAAATACCTGTTAAAGTTAATATGGCATTTGCGATAAAATTTATACCATCAATATAAGAACTTTATTTAAATAAATTTATGTGGTATGTCCTGCCCACATTAAGGTAATGTCATTATTTAGCGATGAATTGGTTTCATTTTATTGGTCCATTTTGGTCTGGATCAACTTCAAAGATATTTTCAACTTCTGAGAAGTTATATCGATAGTTAATTAGGAGTTTCATACTATTGTAAAGTTTTAAATGCAATGTTCATTTTTTTAAGTTTCAAGACTAAAAGATGATTGTTCAAAAATAATAGATATGCATATACTGCAAGGAATATGCTAACAAAATGTCTTCCCAAAATAAGCTTATGCAATTGCCAATTTCAAAGTCATTATGTGAAATTTAGTTCCCAATTCCAATTAGATAAATAAAAAATTGTTAGAGATATAATATGTGCAAAATGTTTATGGGATAGAGAGCATTCACATCAGTGAATGGAACTGAAATGTATGAGTTTTATAGATTGTGGATTCTGTGGACTAATTAGACCTGAATGATCGATCAATGGTTTTGGATTATTAAAATAATTAGACCTTCATGCTGCTCCTAGGGAATATGACATAAGTGCCAATCTACCTATTTTCTGTACTTTAAGAATGTACCATTCTTGGAAATAACATCTTATTTTAAATATCATTTTTCAATATTGTTGCTAACCTGCCTTAATCTATAGACCAAATTGATTTCTGAATTTTGATATATTCACTGCTTATAAGTTTTTTATTGATGTAAATATTATACGTAAGTATTGTTCGAGTTTTGAAATTTTGTTAAAATATAAATGTTTGTTAATAGGTCAAATCCTTCATTTGCCGCACAACAATTGTTCCTAGTCCTTGGGCTGAAGAGGGACTTATTCTTTCAACACAGTCAGTTACACTAGGTGATGAGTTAATTAGCATATCAAGAGACCATACTTTTATGAATATGGAAGTGATTGAGGAGTTCATAAACCCTGATTTTCCTAATGACCTACATTTTTACTACTCAACACCTTTGTAAGTTATAAATATGCCATTCTGTGGGATTTAGCATGATTTGATTCCTCATTTTCACCACTTATATGGAATGATAATCACCTAATTTTATACTATATGAATAAATTAATGCATGATATTTATGTTCTTAGTTGTATTTTTTTACAAAAAAACTTTATCTAAAAATTTGTATTTTATGTTATTATCCTCACAATTTCGAAAAAAATGTTTAAAAATATTAATTGCATACCAAGCAGTGCCATAATGCATCCAATATGGATGGGTATTAAATATGAGTTCAAAATATTCATTTTATGGAATGTGCCAATGTGCATTTGACTGCATTTTTATCAAAATTTAGTGCACAATTTTTTTACATTATAAACCATTTTTTTCTTTGTTTCATTTGCACTGTAGATTAAACCACTTTCAGTGGCTCAAACAGCACAATTTTTCATGCAATGTGCATTAAATGCCCATTTAGAAGTATTTTAAATATGCCTTGTCAACGTGCATTATATATGTATTTTTTTCTAACGTTTAAGTTATACTTCAAGTACATTTAAGTGCATTTTATTCATATTATCAACACATTTTATTGTGCATTTTATGTGTTTTTTCAGCATTGAATAGATAGAAGTATTTATTAGGGGAGGAGGAATTTTTACTTGAATCTTTGGCCATTATCAGTTTTTATCATTTTGGGATTAATATTTAACAAACAAGACATGATTTATTTTCCACAATCCATCAGTTTTCAGTCATATAGTCACCCTACCAATTTATTTTCAGTCTCCTCTTGGGTTGCCTTTGTGCCAAGTCTGTGTCAGTCAAAGTAAAGGAGTGGTATGGTTACCAATCACAAAAAAGTAAAATGTGCATTTTTTCCACACTAATCTAAACATTCCTAACTACTAATCTGGCCAAAGCAATCCATTTATCTGAAGAATATTTTTATGTCCTTGAAAACAGAACAGTCTCCCAAAATTAGGTGATTAGAAGGGTATTATAATTAACTCATCAGTGATAATGGTTAATGGAGCTAAGTAAATGACAAAATCTAAAAGAATTGGTCCTCAAAACTTCAAAAGAGTTCTAATGTAAGACAGAAGACCAGCAATGACAGTATTTGCATAATTCTTTTGGCAAAAATGCTTTATTTGATTAAATGACTGATACAACAAGTATGGCACCTCCAGGAAATAAAGAGACTTGGGATTCTTAGCTTCCAGTCCAGCATTAAAGCTTGTCACAAAAGAAGAAACATGCTTTTATGCTCCCTCCTATTAGGCCTATGCATACGCCCTGAAAGGTTCATTTAGATAACTATGTAAGTTAGCTTCAGAGATATTTGTGAAATCATTTCCATAGATATAAATTAGACTTCATAAAGCTTTTAATGACAAAGCTATAACACCAAGGATACATGACACATTCTTTTCCCTGACATAAGAGTCTGAAATTTCTAATCTATTAAAATTTTTTTCAAACCTACCTATTTATTATTTTGAAGCATCATTATCTGCTTACATGTTTATCATTATGAGTATCTTACTAGGTAGATGTGTTATTATAGATACATGCTCTTATATAAAATATTTTCTATATAAACTCTATGGTAGTGTATTACTAGTACTAGATTAAGATATAAATACTGAATTCTTCCAGTTTGGTCTGAGTGTTGTTGTTTTCACCCATTTAATGCATGTTCTAAGAAAAATAACAATGAGGGGATGATGTGATGTGATTTGAGATAAATGTGGTTTTGGATGCATTTTACATGCTATGGTGTTGCCTGAATACTATATTCAAATTTGGTTAATTTTTTCAGATTTTTTAAGTGGCAGATGTATTTTAAATTATTTTTATTCTACTAGACTATGAGTTGAATTCATGAAATTGATTCATTCCTTCATAATTAACTCACTAAGTTCTGTCATCATGCTCCTTTTGATTCAACTTTACTCATTCATTGCAATATATATTTCCTCCTTACATGGCTTCCAATACCATTATATTATTCTGTAATCAATTGTACCTCATTATATACCCATTTAATTTCCCTCTTATTGTGTTCCTTATAATTCTCTACTCTGACTTATTGCTAAATTTATCAGCCTCATAGTTTACCTATTTTATTTTCATAAATATTTGTTAGTGCTACATTTATGTTGGTTCTTACTATTCATTTTCTTCTGTTGTTATAATCTATTATCAAATGAAAATAGTATTCTAATAATACAGGAAAAAATATCCTGTTAGCATGATAATTAGGAATTTAAAAGCTCAAAACTTGATCAATAGCAAAATTTAACTGTTAATTTATGTGAACATTTTAAAAATCTAACTATGAATTAAAAACATATGCTTGTTAAAATGTAAATATATAATTGCAATTAAATATATGCTCTTGGAATTTGAATGTGATGGCCATCTTTCAGCAAAATAATAGGAGCTCACAACAAAGGTTTTGACTTTGAGCATATCAAACCAATGATATAAGCAATATTTGCTAAATCAAGTAAAATAATGATGAATATAACCATCTGCTCTTCCCATCTAAAACATAAACTATAAACTATAGTTGCCAACATAAAGCATAGAAAGCATAAACTATAGTTGTCAACCCGAAGAGCAGTTTGATAGGTGAAGCAGAGTTTCACTCAGTACTAAACCTTATACAGCTTATAAAATTCACACCTGAGGGTAGTTCCTTTTTCTGAGATAACTAGGAATCGAATTGGGGCCCTCCAATCAATATTCCAATGCTCTACCCACAGGATTATGAGGGTATAGGCCATGCAAAAAATTATCATTTCAAAGACACTATTATGTGGATTTTGAGGGCCACTGTGATGGGTCATAATCGTAAGTTCTATCACATCACTATGATGTCCGAATCTAAGGTGTCTTAGGCGCCTCTTCGTGATATCTTTATGATAACTTTACCATACTGGTCCCAAATATCTAATTATATTAATATAATGTAAATATTACTATTACAATGACTGTACCACTTGGGTAGAAAGAATTATGCTGGAGATGATATTGATAAATTTAAGTACCATGTTACCACCGTGAGAATAAGTTCAGTTAATACTGATTGTTACCTCATTGTTAAAATAATTTAAATTAATGGAGCATTTTCAAAAATATCCTGGCGTATAGGCAACAAGCTGGTCTATCTCCTAGAACGTAGGCAATGGAGCAAGACTGTAGGGGGGCCCCATGCGCGGGAGCTGTCCAATAAATAGTTAATCGGTTTTTATTTGCATGATTTAGAGTGAAAATTTTAATTTCATACGTTATTGCTTGCACACATTTGACACGTTATTGTGGTATAAGTCTTAATGAGCTGCCTCCTGTATTCTATCAGCAGGAAACTTAAGTTGAAACACATCCAATTTGCCTTTGCTTGGTGATGAAAAAAGTTTTTGACGGTGTGTTTACCTCAACTGGGACACAGAATACCAAATGGTGCTAGTTATATGCAATAGAGAGGATGAGGAATGCACTTTACATTGGTTTTTGATGATATTTAGCCAAAACAATTATAGTGTGCAACCATGGGTAGGGGTACCATAGGGGTGCAATTTGTTGCCCTTTATGTTCAATATAGCCTTGGAAAACTTGCAATATAATTCTATAAAATGTTCCATTTACAGTTGTGCATGCTGGAGTAACATTCTGATACACTATTCCCTGAATATCTATAAATGAAATAACCATAATTTTCCTGGTAGAAGCTACTGAATGGGAAGTTTTTTATGTTTCTGATGCTGAATATTTACATGTTGAGCTTTGCCGTTTGCTCTCAGTATCAAAATAATGTATTCAACTTTCATCTTTTTTTGCATCTTGAAAAGAAATTATTTCTTCCTGAAATAACAATTTTGACATCAAATACACCTCCGCACAAATACCCTATTTTTTAGGTATGAGCAGTCTTGGAATTTACCGTGCACAATCAAGTCTCATGGGCAATTTTCCTGGCCAACATGTGAGCACCCCCCAATTAAATTTTCAATGTTTTTGGTGGTTTTTTAATTGCTTTTGACAATATTCTCTTATAATGGCAGCAGTGGATGTTACTATTTATTTATCTAAAAGAGCTGAGTTGAGCTCTGGATCCACCTTTCTCTAAAATACATTGCTTCCCCTTTTTGAAAATTTTAAACCATTTTCTAGCATGCAATAGGGAAGAATAGACTCTTCAAAAGTCTTCTGTAGCATTGCATAGGTTTCAGGTAATGGTTTGACTAAAGGAAAACAAAATGTCAATGCAGTGGATTTCATATCACAAGTTATCTCCATGATTGCTATAAGTGGACTGAACATGTTTCAACCTGCAACAACTACTGTTGACAAGTTACTAGATTCAAATCAATGAAACTTGTAGCAAATATGCATTAGACAGTGCTATCTATATAGCAATATTAATTTTTTTTTGCTATAAAGTCTGCAAACAAAATATAGTATTATGATCACCTTTTATCGACTAGGATTCATAATTGAATCAACTTGCAATTTACCCATTTCCTTTTGTAATTTTTTTCTCCCCTGATAATTTTTCAATGAACTGGAGTTATAAACTAGCATATTTTAATACCCAGTCAGCATTTTAAATAAAATACTTTGCAATGGGTCAAACACATGTTATTTCTTCCTTGCAATGTCAATATTACAGAATAATTCAATCTAAATACAAATTAATTCATTTTGAAAATATTCTGTGATATTGATGTTGACTGGAAAAGGGTAAATTTGTCTATCAATACTAAGAATATTTTAATACTCAAAATCGTATTGTTATACCATGAACTAAGGCCTGAATAAATCAGTCATCCCTTCAAATCATTGAGGTGTGTTACTAAATTTAGACCAGAAGATATAAGAAAATAAATAAAGAAAGAAAATCCTTTAAAAGTGATTATGGCGGACCTACAGTCATTTATTCCATTTAAATAAGCAGAACTCTATATATCTCTGGAGCTCAACCCAAACTTTCAGTGCAACATAATGCAGCCAAGAATACATGACTAATGTCTTCATTTACATTTAAAAATTAGATCAAATGGAAGAAATAGTTAAGGAAAATGGCCAAACAGCTTTTATGAATTACCATAGTTAATGGAATGTCTAACACATAATTACACGAGAGATCTTGAAAAAGTATGTATGAATTTGCATGTCTATGATTGAGAGCAAATATTTTTAATTCCTTTTGATATATCAGGTTCTGGAAGCTAAGAAGTAGGCAAAGGTGTTTCCATATTTGCTGCCCTTTTCATTAGGTTTCAATTTGTGATGAACCAAACTACTGAACCATTGAGAATGTTAATCAGCCTGTATAGATACATATAACTTTTATTCTGATGAATTTTCAGAGCTACAAGATCATGTCCACAAGGGAGAACAACAATCATTACCTTACACTGTAATCCAACTCAGGTTGGAAATGGAACCATTTCATTACCCACAAAATGTCCTGATGGTACTTGTGATGGATGCAACTTCAATTTTAAATGGGAAAGTGATTCAGCATGTCCTCTTTGTGCCGAAGAAGACTATAAGTAAGTAAAAGTCTACTTTTATGTTTTTTTAATACATATGCTAAGATATTTACTTCAGTTGGAATACATTATCATGTAGAAATGTGGGGATTTCTGGGGAAATTAGTTCAAATTAGCAGAGATAACTTATGGGAAAATATTACAAACAGAAAAATTATATCTCTACCCAGAGAAAATGTTATCATGTGCCAATTGCCTTATTGCAGTTTTACTTTAGAACACTATGATTTGTCCCCTACTATATACAGTGGGGGAAAAGATTAATTAAAATCTGGTATAAAAATATTATCTGAATCTGAGGGGAGTGTGTTAGTCCAAACAAAGGGCTTTGGATGATTTTTAAATTTCATGGTATAAGAATGGCACCCAAGAATCAACAGTTGAATACTCTTCCACACAACTTAAATACTGTCTACAGGTAAATTTTTGACCTGTTGGAATGCTATACCCTAAACTACTATGTTATTATGAAAATGAAGCCTAGAATCTATCACATTAGGCTTCAAAGAAAAACAATCTAACATTGTAAAATTGTATATTAACATTTATCTTCATTGTAATAATTTAGTTCATTATTTTGCTGTTTTACAATTCCTTGTTGATTGCTTAAATTCAACCAAAGATTTAAATAAAAGCTAGAACTGCATCTGAAAAGCAAGTTCAGCATAAGGATCTCCATCTAGCTCAACAGCTTTAAACATATGTATCAGATGCATTTGAAAAACTATCCAGGCCTTTGGAATAGTTTTATCAATACTAATAATGATCAGTTATTAATAAACTGATTTATATTATAGTTTTGTAGAAGGAAAAATCCTTTTTATTTTAGGCTGGTGAAAGGAGAATGCATTGATGGAGTTCAGTCTGTTCATTATCTCACCCCCAGCCACTGCATAATGCCACCTTCAATGCCATCCTCAGAAAAGGTTTCATGCACTGCCCATATTCCAATGGAACTGCAGGTAACTACTATATTTAAAAATCTTCTTTTGTTAATAGTTTGATGTTGAGGATTAAGGAAATTTCAAGTTCTTTCAATGCTCAATTTATTTTACAGAGGTTTTTTGAAAAATATTTTCCATCAAATCAATACAATGGAAGTTCTTAGATCAAAATATTAACTTTTGCCATACAACATGTTGCCTTTGTTGTGGAAGCTGAAATGATACAATGACTCTTATGGAAGTTTGTAGTTTATTTTTGAGAACATACCAGCATTTTAATACTATTTTTTCTGAAGTAATTTTGTCATAAGTTGTTGGGCTGTTTGCAGGATACAATGAAATAGCGAAGTTGTAGGAAGTGGGTGGCGCAAAGTTTGATGGCAATGGGTGTGGAAAATTTGGCAAATAGAATATAATGTGTAGGAAGGAATTTGAGAAAAAAACTAGGGATTTATGAACAATAATTTCCTTTAAAATGTGATTTATGCTTCTTTAGACCAACTGCATGTTGACCATACCCATTTTATTAAGGCACTATTTACTCACATATTTACATGGATTTTTTGTTATTTGCTACATCAGTATGAATGATATAAAGAATAAATTTGTTACACACATAAATTACACTTAAAGTAAATTTGATCCTCTCTACTGATTGTGGCCTAAATTTTCACTTTTCTCTCTGTACAATAACACTATCATATCATTGAATTGCGGCTTAATATTCTCAGGTGTAGATTTGTGGAAATTTATAGAAGAAAGAAAGCAAAGTAGCTGGTTGGTATTCACACCATGGTGGTGCATGAACAGCGTAATGGCTATGAAATCAAAACATTTTGCAAGTCCATTTCTTTCTTTGTAAAATAATATACTGATGAAACCCATGCATCATGGGCACCAGTGTCAGAGGTACACCACATTAAAAAAAACAAAAATGTTAAAGTTTGGCAGAATTGTTTCCACATTATTTAAGTAACAGCATTTCCTTTAAATTTTGTGGACAGATATCAGGTTTTCTGAGAAAGCTTGAATTATTTGCTTCATTTTCATCAAAAAAGCCCCTAAGTAAAGAAATTGTTGCTGTAACCAATGCTTCAAGAAACAGCTATTTCTGTCAATACCAATTGCCTATCCAAAATTTCATTGAATCCATCATGCTAAACTATCCAGTGTTGATCAATGAGATAACCAGCAGATTTTCCTCTAGAAAGGTTTTTTTGTTCTAATTAGTACCATCAAAAACTGACTCAGACCTTGGTACCAAGAAGTGCAACCAAGTCTATTACTCGAATTTCTTAGGCACATTATACTTTTGTACTGCAGAACATTTGTTATGCTCCCTAATATTTGTCATACCATCACCAAAGTTGGATATTTTACCAGGTAGAAAATTCAGCATTTCAGGGTCCATTTTGACTCAATGTAGCCCATTAAGAAATCTAATTTATACAAAAATTAGATTTAAATACCACATTGGAGGAATTAAAGCTGGAGCATTCACTTGTATTTAACTTAGTGTTTCACAATGGTAAAGCACCATGCAGATCTTAATATGTGGGCAACATCAGATGACTTGGATACATGTAGAAGTTTATAGTTGGAGGATATAGACTAAAACCATTTGTTGATCTCAAGCATTATGGAGCTAGTGTTGCCTATAGTTGCTTTCTTGTGGAAATGGACTGAAGAATCATGACAGATTCTGGAAATCTTTTACCTTATTTTATTTTTTTTCTCTGCTAATTTAATTGCTTTTTTTTACAGATTTTAATTTCTGTGATTGTGGCATTAGCCATATTTTTGTGTGCATTAATGGTCTATTTCTGGAAGAAAACACAAAGTTTGGAATATAAATACATGAAATTAGTGCAGTCTTCAAGCAACCGTGATGGAGGTGAAACTGAAAATAATTTGGCACCAGCTGAGAGCTGTGCTTTGGATGATGGAGAAGAGGAAGAAATTCAGTTCACTCAACCAAGATCTCAGGGGATATTGAACCGAATCAAAGCAATGACAGGAAAGGTGGGTAAAATAAAACCTAACCAAGTGTAGGTAATTGAATGCATTTTATCAATTTTACAAAGTAATTTGGTGAATTGTAAAGTATCCTTTCTCTTCAAATACTCATACTAATAATCAACCAATATCTTATGAATAGAATTGCAAACATGGTTGTACTTACTATTTGTGTACAATTTAATTTGGCATACTAATTCTTGCATAGTCTTGTTGGTTTGGGTTCACTATTAAATTTTAAGGATAAACAAAAGTATTTCTTCTGAATTATTTTAAAATATTTAATAGATGGTATCACAACACTGTGGTTATTGTATATTTGAATGGTTTTTAGAAGAGGGATAAAATTTTATAACCTAGACACCGTAATTATAAGCTATGCAGCATTTCTGTTCAGGCTCGCTTAAGTAATTGACCCTGATGGGTAGTTCTCTTTTAAGAAAGTTTAGACTCACACAGTTTAGTAATGGTCATTAAATGACAGTATTGAAATGAATAGTAATAAATATATAAATAAATTATTAACTGAGTAGTTAAACAAATAATGAAGCAGCATTACTACTACCTTAGGCTGCTGGTTGACTGAATGATGGTTTGACTCATAAAATAGTGCTTTGGAAATGCCATTGAGAGAATATTAATTTAAACTTCACCAGCTATAAGTTTTATGAATAATATTAACAATAACATAGTAAAGTAAAAGAAATGATAGGAAAGGAATGAGGGAGAGTAGGTAATACCAACACTGAGACCCATCGGGGAAGTTATAAATATTTTTTAGACACGATAATATGTAATACTTTCGTGGAATTCTAGTAAACTACGAATAAGAAATGAAATGAAATATTAAAACTGATAAGTAGCTTTTATTTATTTAATCTTCATCCCTGGTTACTATTTGCATTTGCCTAGTTATGACGTTTACAATTAGAACTATTCAATTGGTTATTTTAGTTTTTCCTCTCTAGTGTGTAGCCAAATGTGATAAACATGTACATTAAATTTAAGTCTGTATGAAGCAGTAGATTGTCCAAAATTAGTTGCCACAAAAGCTTCATTATTTGGTTCATGTAACATTGTTTTCACAATACGGTTTTCTATTTACATCTGATTCAAATCGTAAAGAGGGGACCCAATGAATTATTTATCATAACATATTTATGACTTAGGGTGTCGAGTGGCGTGCAAATTCGACACAATGAATTTCTCAAGAAAGCATTTTGTTCGTTATCCGAGGGTTTAGTTGTATTTTGCTGTTCGCTCCACCCTATTAAAAAAAATCATGCGTTTCTTTGTCCCATGTTTGATGGAAAGACTAATTTTTAGAACTCTCCCTGAAAATATGTGGCTGAATATCTTTCATATTTAAGATAGGTATTTCTTTCTAATTTTCTCTCCATGACAACAGGATGTCAAATTTGAACAAAGTACTTTCGTGACTGTAATACTTTCTTTTCCAGAATGAAAAGGGAAATCCATTTGAAACAATTCACTTGACTAAATGAAAATTAGCAGTTCATACTGAAGGGACCATGGATATTTGTTAACAGATGTGTGAAAGCTGTTTCGTATAAGCAGCTCTGCAAACGAGGAATGACGTTGAGGCCTATGTCCCAGAAAAAGTATTAATTGTGTCTATTGTTGTTTACCCACATATTTTAATGGGTTTGTGTAAGTTGTGTTGTCCCAGACTTTGATGTAAGTATTATAAGTAAAAACAGTCAATTTGTTATGATGATTTATGATGTATATTTCCATTACAAAAATATTTCAAAATTTTCATTAATTCGGCTGAAACTTGTCTTTTTTGTGAAATGAATTTGTTTAATGAACATTTATTTCTATCATAGACATATCATATTGAAATATGTAATTTATTTAATTTTTTGAATGTTATTTCATCCAATAATGTCACAAAATTTTTCCATTGGTTTAGTTTAATTGAATCGCTTCCTGCTTCACATTTTTGATTCTTTCCAACAGAGGGAAAGAATTGATGTCTGAGTAAACAATCAAATTTTCTAATTGAGACCTAAAGCGAAAAGGACAAAAAAAATGAAATTACATAAAGTGATATTTTATGTGGTAATTTCTCTTCCTCATGTTGCTAAATCAGATTTATTGTAAATATCAGAACACGAAAATATACATATAAAAACAAATGTTACAAAACTTTATTCAGTATGAACTTGTTTATTTATTTTATTGTGTGGTAGAGTACCCTTTAAGGAAGGCTTAGGATGGAAAGGGAAGATAAAATAGATGCGCTATTGAGGAAGATGAAAAAAATCTAAGGGAGTAAAAAGTGTAAATCCGTACGCACTATCAAAATAGTATGCCAGGAAAATAACTAATTTGTACCTGAAAAGATTCAAAAGATGCCTAAAGAATTCATAGAAGATTTATATATTAAAATTATTAAGCCATAGAGGAAAGACAGGAATCTAAATGGGGTAGGAATGATGGATGCAAAGTATTTTGATTGGCGATGGAATGTTGAAGGCTGTGATAGAGGGGGAAATGTTAGGCTGGCGAGGAAGGAATAAGATAAAAGCGGACATTTTGGACGGAATAAAAGGAGACAGAATGTATATGACATTGTGGAAAAGTTAAATGTAGTGTCGAAAGTCAGATCTTATCTTATTGAGAAAGGCTTAGAAATGTAATGGTGATAAATCTGTGTCTATCCAACATTACGTTAAACGACAAACTACCAAGAATAATACTGCTTAAGGAAGAAACTTCTGATGAACAAATAATATTTCCCAAATGGGGCATATCTGAAATACTATATATCTTACTATGTTTTTCGTGTCTCTGTATTTCCGGGTTCTTTCGTATGTTGTCTTCGGGTGACGACAGTTTCGCTGGCCATTCTGCCAGCGTCTTCAGGTCAAAGGTATTTTTGGAAGATTTCTTGTCCGCCTTGTATAGGCTGGTAGTCAAGTACCGCGCTCTGATTGGATAGTTCTTTTCCAAGTACTGTTTAATGGATATCCATCGTCTCTGTTGATAGTTCGTGATATTTTTAGGATTTCAAGTGCCTCGCGGATTTGCCTAGGGAAACAGCGCTTGTCCTTCGCTATTGCTTTCGCCCCTCGAAATCAATGACGCATCCCGGCTCACTCCAAGCATGCTCGGCGGTGGCTAATAAGTTAAATTGTTTCTTTTCGGTTATCGTACGATGTTATTTAATCCTTGTTATGAGTTATCTGCAGGTTTCCCAGATGTAAGATCTGCCGCAGGAGCATGGAACTGCACGTACGCCATCTGATAAGTCCTCAGGGATGTTGTCTTATGTCCCATTCAAGAGGATGTTTATTTTGGTCACGGTGTTGAACCTTACCACCACGTCATGTTTGTTGGGGATCCTGACTATCCTTTCGGAGGTCCCCGTGACATACGGAATGGTTGTTCGCGCCCTTGGTTGTGCTGCTCCTTCCTCTCAGTTGTCATGGGTGGTCAGCTGATGTATTTTCTTTTCCACTTTCGCGATTCTTTTTAGGATCATGTCGGTCAGGTATCCATTCCTACGTAGTGCAGTCGTCAGGTGTTTCAATTCTGTCTTCAAGGAGTCAGTGTTGGATAAGGTGTACTCCCGATGCATGAGAGTGAACATCAAAGCGGTCTTTTAGAATGGATAATGATGCGAGTTGGCATTGAGGTATCGGTCCATGTGCGTGGACTTCCTATAGACGCCGTGTTCCAAGTTCCCGTTGCCTTTTCTCTTTACGATTACGTCAAGAAATTGTAATTGTCCTCATTTTCCCGTCTCCATCGTGAACTGGATGCTTCTGTGTCGTGCCTTTAGGTGTTTCTGGAATCTGTGTAATGATCCTTCACCGAGAGGCCAGATGACCAAGGTGTGGTCTACGTATCGAAGCCAAAGCATTGGTTTCCTGTCATAGGCGTTAAGTGCGTTCATCTAAAATTGCTCCATGCACAAGTTGTCTACCACTGGCGACAGTGGTAGACAACTGGTAGACCGAAAAACCAACTATTTTAAAACTTACGGAAATGAATATACTGATTACATAAAAATGCTGCTTCAAATTTATGACAGAAAATAATACATATTTATGGAAACTAGATACTTTGGGCGTCTACAGCGGACTTTCTCTAGCAAAGGTTTTCGAGTGAAAATGTTTACCATAAAATTCGGTAACTCATGTCATTTGGGTTGAGTGGCTTTGCGGAATTTGCAACTGAGGACGTAATTTTACTCAATGCATACATATATGATTGTAAATCCTGTAGTGGTGTGTTTTTCGTCTGTTTATTCTGGAAATTATCCAAAGAAAATGTTTCGGTCCACTCGCATTATTTCACAATTATTTTTAAATATTATTGCTAATTTCTAGTAGTTTCATCTGAAAAGTAGTTAATATGTTCGCAGTCTCTTCTCCGAGACATAATGCATGGGATCAACTTCAAGGATCACGGTGATGTTAACAGAAATTTATGGGGAAAGAAGACGATTTTGCACACCTTTCATAAATTTTGAAACGTTAATTTTCGGTGAAAAGTTCATGAAATACTTTTTGACTCGAATGAGACCAAAAATGTACATGGATTTATAATTTAAAAAGTAAGAAGACTTTACCTTTGAATTTCTACTTAAGTAAAGCAAATTAAAGGTGTAAAAGGAGTCAAGTCCAAGATGTCCGTTCAAGGTAAGTCATAATAAAGCCCCAGAGGGTACTATTATTCCACCATTGGTTTCTTAGGAACCTACTCTTATCACTGAAGAAACATCATCAATTGAACTGAAAATGAAGAAACAATTTGTTCGCAGTAATCCTGAACTATGAAATCTACAGACTTTTTGTTCTAAATGAAGGAGCAACATTATTTTTTCGAAAATGTAAAAAGCTTGTTGGGATCTCACATCCACCTTCAAATATGCTATATAGTAGTTTAGCATCCGATTTCTGTTGTCGGGAATTATCATCAGATAACAGCTGCATGGGTTTAGTACTGTATGACTAGTAGTAGTTAGTAATTAGTAGTGCTGTACTCGTATTACTTCCATGTCTAGCGTTTCCTCAGTGATTCTCTCAAAGAGTTTACTATGTGAGCATTCTGGTGCCGCTGTGGGGCGAAGTAAGGGTTTTAGAAAGTCTCCTGTGTGCACAATAATGGGGCTATTTAATCTTCTCTTCTTACCAAGCCCTAGAAATATTAGAGTAGAAAATATAAAGTAGAAATAAATAGGGAAGAAAATATATCTATCTACGTTGCAAGCAACTCAACGAATGGTGAATTATTAGTGAAAAGTCCCAACGATAATAATATTTTTGTGAAATTTAATAGTATCCATTATTTTGATATTTTCTCTAATATTATATTCTAAGACTTAAAATAACCTCCTGTCGTCCTTTATTGAATTCAATGCTCAGCATTTATGTCGCCGTTGTTTTGCTGAGCATCTTAGAGCATCTACTGTGGTTTTCCTAGCGTCACACTTTCTGTGCGCTATTTATCCAGGAGTTTAAATTTAGTACTTAAGGAAACAAATTATTATTGCTTTAGTAATTAGACAATTTAGTTTACGCGATGCATCATAGTACTGTTGACATTCAAACGTGTAATAGATAAGCTCAAAATTAATGACTTGGCGTGATAAATCAATTAATTTCGCGCCAGATGGTCGTAGAGTAGTATGGTTTAGCCATGCCAGTCATTTTATGGACCAATTTAGGACCACCATGTCGTGACTTACCGATTTAGTATAGTGTAGCAGTGGGGCAGCATTACTCCAAAATCCTCCAGGTTTCTCGTGTGTGCTTCTAACTTGAAAGAAGAAAATGCCAGGATTTTACGAACAGAAATTGCACTGTGGCATCAAAAGCGAGATAGAATGAATACCGGTTAGCCAGATGTAGAAAGCAAGATATTTTATTTTAATATAATTATGATTAATCGTTGCATATTACATTGCACTGGATATGTTTCAATCTGTAACAGCTGATGTAGACGCAATATCGAAGCCAAATATTTAAACCCTGTACTAAATACACAATAAGATAACAGTGCAGCATGAAATTAAGCTCTGGCAAATTAAATTATACTATTAAGCACTTATGATCACTCTCTATTGAACAAATATTATCATACCTTCCGCAAATGTTATGATGTGCGTCTCTGACTGTAGTTTCATTTACGAGCCATTTACATTCGGGTTGGCGTGGCGACAAGCGTTGGAGAGGGCAGGTTTTAGGGGACTTAATTAAAAAATTCCTCCCCTCGGAGATGCAGAAAACTTGCTTTTAGGTGGAAACGTAACTGCCACATTATTGAATTCCTCACTCAATAATTTAGTGAATATTAAAAATGGCATTCAAGTTCCTTACCCCATAGAAGCATGGTTAAAAAGTAGGTTTTATATGAAATTATTTTAAATAAACTAGAGGAGGAAATTGCATTTCGTGAGGTGTCTCTCGACGCCCATCAAGACTACCGTCAGATTACTACACGTAGCTGATATTCCTAAGCTTTATCAGGGGAGAGAGAGAGAGATAAATTGCAGGAAATGCCGAAAGAATAACGCTAATAGAGTCACACACTATTAAAACACACAATTGCAGAAATTTCCAAGTGAAAAAATTATCTCTTTATAAGTGAATACTTTTCACACCGTAAAATTGACGTATATCAGGACGCGAATCAATTCCTTGATCCAGAACCTTCTCCTAAAGGAACGAGTAGATTTAACAATAAATTGTAGGTACAAATTAAGTGTGAGTAGATAAATTATTTAGAAAGAGTTAAATAAAATTTACTGTTAACTGTTGGGCATCATTTCATATTATGTATTGTGGATGCTGGGACTATTAAAAATTTATTTTCATTTAAATTACTAGAAGTTGCTCAGAGCAATTGTTGTTATAGCAAAATATGACGTCGGAGAGGTCCTTTTTACACTTATTGTGATCAATGCTACTTAGTAGTAAAATATCCACGCACTTCCTATCGATATTATTGATTGAAAAGATGTTTGGTTCTATTTGTTGTGTTTAGTGTTCTTCCACGGAAAACACTTGAAATACATACACTTCCTGAAGATTGAATATATAATCTGGTTCGGCGTCTTTAGTTAAAGAGCTCTCTAGTATTGTAATTTTTGTCTTTCATACCTAGGCCCCGTTCTCAATGTCCTACACTGCTTGAATAAATAATACTTTTCTATGAAACAAATTGAAAAATATGGAAAAAAATCATATGATAAAAATTACCTCGTAGCTCCACGTAAAGTATCTACTATCAGTTTTAACACTGTTATACTCTCTTTCTCGAAGGAATTCTTAATGAAATATTTAAAATTCCTAAACATCAAATCTTTACCCAACCTACGATTAACAGAACATTTCTTTTCTCTTATCAGATAAGTACATCACCTTCTCTCTGATACCCCCGCACGTGTAACCATCAAGGGTTTCGGACGCCCAACGATTAGACAGGTCTTCCAGCCCTAAAAGTTGTGAGAGGTCGGGAATTAAGGATATGCTGAATGCCGAAGGTGAACGCTCAGGAATCCTCATAGGCATAGGCTCACTTCAATTCTGTCCTATTCCACGGAGTGCCGGTGACTTATTCCTTAGGAGGCAGAGAGATGCCCTCTTCGTGAAAGTAGGAATTTTTTAATTAAATTCTGCCATGCTTCCGTCCTGAACGAGCTAAGACGTGGTAAGTAAAAGGATGGAATCCGAGAGTCATCTACGTCATTAACTAGGCGAATCGTTACCAATTTGAAGTTAATTTATTACTGTTATTAAAAAAATATTTTAAATTACATCGAAATGAAATCAGTTTTCAGTAATGCCAAGGACTGGTAAGATTTATAGGAATAGAGCTTTATTATCTTTTAAAAATGTTAGCTTTAACATAGAAACCTATGGCTTCGTGATTCGAGCTCTGTATTGTGTGACCTTGTAGAAAATAGGAAGATTGATTTTTCTTGCCACCGTTATTCAAATTGGAATTATTACGTCGAATGTATAAATTGCTTTGAGGGTAAAATTTATTTTCAGAAAGAGGTTCCATTGATAACAGAGCAGTATTCTACCACTTTTAATAACAAAATTGAAGTTGGAAAGGCTTTCATTGGATTAAGGGAACTTCAAAATCGTTATTGTTCAATGCTTCGTCTTATAGTGGCTGATATTTAAAAATACTAAACTACCGGGATCAGTAATAGATACGGACATTTTTCTTTCTTTACTCTTCAAATAAATTCCGTACGTTCGCGCAGTGGGGATAAACATATTTTGTTCATAATTGATAAGGCAGAAATCGCCTAATTTAAATTTTTAAATGAGGAATAAATATTTAGGAATGAATGAATAGTAATGAACAAAATGGAGATCCATTCATCGCACTTTACATTTTTTCTCACATTGAGAACATTCTGTGTGACAAAGCCAGAAATCACTTGTCCCAATTCCAGTCACAGACTACAGAGTGGTCCAATTGTAGACACACTTTTAGAAGTTGGTGACAACGGGATTTAGATCCCACCATCTAATTTCGACTGCACGAACATACTTGTACATTAGGGCACTCTGGCCTGCGAGGAGTAATTCTGTGGTCTCGTATCCTCTCTGTTTAACCTAAATCATAAAAATGATGTCTTGGAGGAACATTTCGAATTGTCGAAAGAACAATTAAGCAAATCAGAGTGAAGTGCTGTGATTTTCCCTTAACTTCGTTTGTTAAACGTTGCCAGAAACATTAGTTTACCGGAGGTCAATGTTAGCCAAGACGGTTGGGCATTGCGTCCGACCACACCCGGAATCTCACACCCAACATCAGACGAATGGGCCGAAATGAACCGAAACATTTCATAAAATGGCCACTTATAAACATGTATCAAAAGCCGTGAGTTTTGGTGTTTTCCTGTCGAATTATAACGCTTTAGTTGGTTAAAAGTTATGTACAATTCCATTTTGTTTATTGCTTGACTCGTCCTTGCATGTTCTTCTAATTTTTTAATAGTGTGTTTTCTTTGGTGTTTTAACTCTGCTCGTACTTCTGTGTTTAGATTACGTCATATCACTTTTCAATTTACTAGGTATGTATTAGCTGATTTCACCCCGCATGAAGTCGGAAAAAGCACTCCACAAACTCTCACTGTCTCTGTTGCCACTACTTCCATTAAATGAGCCTTAAGACTGCTGCAGCTCACGACTTAATCCGTCCTAATCGACCAGGTCAAACAAGCAAATCTTTTTTTTTTGGTTTCCGATTTTTCTCAGTGTTCAAACTGATTTTATCTTGCACTAATCTGAGTTCACCAAGTCTTGTATTTAGTACTGTATTACTGTACTGTATTTAAAGACAAGTAATGTATTTAGGACGTCTTCGGATATATTTGTTGCTAATACATCAATTATACTATTTCCTCTGTTGGATGTTAGTACTAAAGGGTTAAACGAGTGTGATGTCGAAACACGAAGCATTGACTCGCATCACTCCTTCACCTTACCTTCCATTATAAAAGTAATGTTTTTCCAGCCTATAGATGGAAGATTGATGTCTGTAAGAGTCGGTACCTGATGATGACTTAGGCACTGTAGAAACCCATGTCTTGTTTAATAAAATACTTTGGAATAACACAGTTATAGTTTTCCATTGTAAAATTAATCGATTCCACACAGTTCCACTTCAAACAATAAATCATTCGCATATTAGTTTTAATGAACTACTTTCTCATGTTATTCATTACATCCTCATGGAATGTTAGTGGAAGTGTTAATTCCACTTTCGCTATTTGCCATTAGTTTTTTAGTTGGTTTTCGGTATGTCCATCAGTGCTTCCTGCGATTTTTCCATTACTTCCTCTCGGCTGCTAAAACGCGTTCCCCGTAATGGTTTTTTCACTCGATTGAACAGAAAGAAGTCACAGGGAGCCAAATCAGGTGAATTCGGTGGCTGTTGGATGGTATTTGTTGCATTTTTCGTCAAAAAATTACGAATAATGATAGCACTGTGCGACGGTCTCGACGCACTGTGCGACGATTTCTGGTCTCTTTCGGCGAATTGCTTCACGCAAACGTCTCATAACGCCCAAATAACACTCTTTGTTTACTGTCTGGCCTTCTGGCAAAAATTCATGATGCACTACACAGTTGTAATCCATGAAAACCGTCAGCATTGCCTTCTTTTTTGACTGAAAACGACGTGGTTTTTTTGGTCTCGGCTCATTTGGTGAACGCCATTCACTTGCCTGATGTCTGGATTGCGTGTCGTACTCATAAACCCACGTCTCGTCTCCAGTAATGATCCTTTTGATGAATGTGGGATCGGATTCAGCCTCGCAAATCATGTCTTTTGCGACGTCAACACGGTCTCTTTTTTGCATGAAATTGAGGTCTTTTGGCACCAACTTTGCTGCTACACGACGGAAACCCAAATCATTAACCACAAGGTCTTGGGCGGATCCATAGGCAATGTTCAAGTCCTCCGCTATTTCTCTGATGGTTAATTTGCGGTTATTGACCAACATTTCTTTTACTTTATCAATTTTTTCACCGACTTTCGATGTCGATGGTCTGCCACTGCGTTCATCATCTTCGATTGACTCACGACCACTCTTGAACAGCTCGTGCCACTGGTAAACGACCGTTTTTTTTTAAGAATCGTTGCCGAAACACTTTTCCAACATTTCCAACGTCCGTGCGCCACTAAATCCGTTTTTTACGCAAAATTTAAATCCGGGAACTTTTTGATCAAGGTAGTATGAAATAACTAATCTTTTATTTACTCGTCCATTACTTTCCCATCCCAAATTACTTTCGGTACCCAAAAAAATCGTTTGCCTTTATGTTTATGAATTTAGGTCTATAATTACCAGTTGATCATCAAGCTAGAATTATGATATATTTAAGCTAATCCCAGATAATTTACTCTTTTCGTCATTGTGGAGGAAATTGGGTCGACCACTGCTTCGGAAGTATTGAAAGGATCAGGTACGTCCCACCTGATGGAACCCTGAAATATTAATTCCCTTCTATGCCATGATAACGGAAGATTTTACACCTGGCCTCGTGAGTTTTATCGGTTGGTTCAGCGCGTTGCAAGATTTAGGGGTCGGAGTTAAGGTTTCCGATACGAGATGTCCCGGCACTGTGCGGAAGCGGCGGGCGGAGTGCCCAAGCTATGCAAAGACGTGAAAAATGTATATACCTTCCAGAAACTTATTCCAGAAGCGTCTCATCTTTAATGCCTCATAGCGGATCGATATTGATCCCCGCGACTTCGAAGTAAAACGCTAAAATCAACACATATTTCAGCGGAGGTGCGAAAGATGGAGTGGTGAGTAGATGAGTTTAGATGATTCCACACCTCCCCCTAAAAATGGCGAGGAGTTGGAAAGGTACCTCTATCATAGCTCACAAGTTTTCATAAATCACGTGCGTGTATTAAAATATATTTTTACTATTAATAAGTTTAATTTTATTTCAGTCTCGTTGTAAAAAGTTTCTTTCAACAACCAAGCTTTCTCTTTGTGGCTACACTTTCACTTGAGAGAAGGTAGCAATAATAAAAAGTGCCTAATAAAAATTTGTAATTAACTGATTCCGTCAATAAAGTGAGAAAATTTAATAAATGCGGAAGTTTAATATTTCAAGGAAATATTTATGTAGTTCATTGCATGAAAATAAGTTGTAGTCTTATCGCCCGTTGGCCTTTATTATGCTTGTTTACTCTTGGACATCATATTGATTGTATCCCAGTAGACACTGATTTCATTACGCAGAATTCATATGTACTTGTATTTTACTGAAATTTACAACAACGATGATCTCCTACAAATCATCAAATCCTTTTTCATTAAAACGTGTTCCCGCAAGACGAAATTAAAATAGAACCCCAAGAGCGAGCAATAGCTGGTACCTGTGGAGGCTACTAGATGGAGCGTGAGCGCAGATTGAGATTCGCGCGCAAGCAGTAACGTTGCTGCCACCTCCGTGGGAAATGGACGTCCTCCAAACAAGGGTCAGTGAAGTTGGACCACGGCGAGGCAGGTACCAGCAAAAAGATAGTACGCTGCTTTGGTAATGGTCAGAAGCGGGTGCGTACTTTATTACCGCGGGGGTTACTTTGAATATTTTTCACGCTTTGTGAAAAATTGCACAAAACCATTAATTTTTCCATTATTACGTGGTAAAACGAAAAACCGGGCTTTTTTACTTTACCTATCGCGTAGGTAAAGCGTGTAAAGTAAAGCTTTGTAAGTATGAATGTGTTAAAGAGCATCGAAGAATGTTTTAATGTTAGAGTTACGTGATAGTCACTTCATCCCCTTGTCACCTTCAATATTCTATTAACAATGACAGCGTCATAGATAAAAGTTTTTGCGTATTCCAAGATTTATATATTGAGCTATAATTGCGAGCTATAGACCGATTGGCGGTACATCCGATATTTTTTTGCTGATTCACCATTATCCACCCCTATATTGTTGAATTCGATATATTGATTGGTATAACTGATGCTATTTTTCAATAAGTGAACCAGATATATATATATATATATATATATATATATATATATATATATATATATATATATAAATTCACTGATAGTCATAAAAAACACAGAAACCAAAACACACAAAAGAGGGAAAACTCACTGGTTCTCGAATTTTCGGTGGTCCAACCACCTTTCTCAAGAGGAATTAGGAACAGAACTGAGCATCATATATATATATATATATATATACATATATATATATATATATATATATATTATATATATATAAATATATATATATATTCCATATGACAATTTTTTATATGCTGCTGTAACTTATATTATCCAATTTACATTAGGGGACGAAGTTAACACGTTTAATGGAATTTCTGGTGTGTAAAAGTTTATTGGCTAGCTGGTACAGGATATCAGTTATAGGTAACAGAAAAACTACCTCCCACCCATAGCATGAGTCACGATCAGCGTAAGGTTGCTTCCAACCTAATTTGCTGGCGTATCACTGGAAGTCATGACATCTTTTGATTTCCATTATTACTGCTAAAGAAATTACCTAGTGATATCACCTAATATAGATGCCCTAAAGGCCCAGTCTTTTTTTTCCCACATTACCAGAAATATACGAGTATATGCTTAGGTATAGTTTAATTGAGCTTTCTAACATACTTGAGAAGTCCTGCACAAATTTTAAACTTCATTATTAATCCAAATGTTTTTAAAATGATAAGTAGTGCATTACTACTTTATTAGTCGATGTACATAAAATATTCACACTATTTAAATAACTCTACTAGACGAAATCAAAGGAACATTAGGTTACAGGCCCTTGGCCTCTCCTATTCTTGAGCTTCTCTATATTAGTGAATTATAGATATCTTTTTTTTTGCAGACCCACATGTAATTCAACAGAGCTTCACAAGTCTCTTCAAATTAAACCACTTTTTTCAGAAGAATTTACACCATAGAAAATAGCCATTAAAGTCAGGAGACATTTTATAATTATATAGGGTTTTATTTTAGTTGTAAGTAAATATAAGAGTTTAAAAAAATAATAAAAAATGTTGGTTACCGGCTACTCCGTCGAAATCTGATTTTTTCATGATTAGTATGCATGAGAACTAGACCTCATGTTCATATTTAAAGCATAAGAGATATTAAACAATGTTTTTTTGAATTTGAGGTGTGGAAGCGTTTTCGGACTAGGGAAAGAAATCACAAACAATCGATCCAGGAAACTTGTAAAGGTAGTTCGATAAAACATGAATTTAATTTTTAAATTTATGGATGCTCTTTATATACGAGCTCGTACATTTAGCATGCATTTATAATGTAAATATTGCTAGAAGTCAACAGATCTACGCGCCGCTACTATCCCAGGTTTTGGTACCTAAGGCAACAAAACTGAGTATCAATTAACCAGTACTCAAGATAAGAAAACTGGATATGGAACTCGGTAACTGTATCTAGAGCAGCAATTAATCAAATTATTGATTGTTACTCTAGATAAAATTACCAAGGGTGGTATCAAAGGAAATATTCCTAAAAACTTCTCGCTAATCAGATAGCGGTAGCAATGAAAACGCTTTCTAATAGTACGAGGGTCATCCGGAAAGTAGTACCCGTTCGTGAAATAAAGACACAAAAGTAAATATTAACAAACATAAAAAATTTTATTTGAAAGAGGATACTTTAAACTACTTCTCAACATAATCTCCAAGCAAATTAAGGCATTTGTCATAACGTGTGACAAGTTTCTGTATTCCTGCTGCATAGTTCTTCGCCGCCAGCTCATTGAGATACAGGGTCACTCCTTCTTTAAGTTCTTCATCACTGTCAAATCTTTTTCCTGCCAAAAAGTCAAAATTTTTGCATAATGCAGATGGTGTTTAACAATTTCATGAACAATTGTTCGAAAAACATTGGGAAAATGCTCACAGATGTCATCAATTGTGACGCGCCGATCGTTCCTCACGAATTCGTCAACTGAGCTCACCAGCTGGTCTGTAATGACAGACGGTCTCCCCGAACGCTCATCGTCGTGTGTGTTCCCCCTCCCCATGTTGAAGTTGCGACACCACCGCCGAACAGACGACTCGTCCATTACATTGTCTCCATACACCTCCTTTAATTGGCGATGAATATCACATGGGCGAACGTTTCTTGCATTGAGGAATTTAATCACTGCCCTAACTTCACGACTGGCGGCGTTCTCAATTTTTTTAAACATTGTAAACAATCACAGAAACAACACAGGCAATGCTAGCGTCACGCAACTTGGCTCAGAGAAGGCAGACAAGCCACTGAAGCTATGTGACCTCGTCCAGCGGCTACTCGCGTCGTCAGCACTTCATGCGGCACGAACGGGTACTACTTTCCGGATGACCCTCGTATAATAAAATCACATCTTTACTTGTATTTAATCAGCTTGCGTTTCAATTCCTTCATTATTTGATTAATTTTTTCAAATATTTTTGAATGACTGAGATGAAAGTTAGAAAAAAAATTGGCAATTTACAGAGAGTTTTGAAATCTAGAATCCGATGAAAAAAATCCCCGTTCATTTTTAGTTATTTAAAAAAGACGATAAAATTCACAGAAATATGAAAATCACAAAGAAAATACAAGAATATACCAGTGTATTTACAAATAGTTGGCAAATATTATCAAAGATACAATCAATGTGTTTCTATATATATATTAAAATTATAGGTAGTCTGCCGTATAAGGTCGGCTTTCGAAGGACACAACTACCAAATACACATCTTGTCCCTCCTAACAAAACACAACCCAATATCCTCTTCTATAACAAGCCCCCCTTTATCTCCGCATACGTCCTTCCTACCTTCATTTCGTCCAACATCCCTATACTGCTCCTGCCCTTTCCTCGTTTGTCTAACATTCTCCCATCTATTTCAGTCTTCAACATCCCACTGCCAATCAATACGCCGTTCATCCATTTTTCCCGCTTCCATAGAATTTCTCCCAACAAAACCCTCTCCTCGCCCATCATTCCTAGTAATTCCTTATATGTTTTCCTTTCGGTCCATCTCACTTTCATTGGATTATATATATACGTATATGGAAGATATAATGTTTGGGAAACTAAAGGCGGTAAATGTATCACTGAAATCTAGGGTCGTCCTTGGCACCTAGGTGGTAAATTGAATGAAAACGCTTTTTAGATCAACGTGGAGGATAATATTACTTCCAACGAAAATGTTTACGGGTCGAATGCTGTGTGGTATTTTGAATCACATGTCCACCCTAAACTTGAAGGGCAAGTTGAGATGCATTATAATGTATTAGTGATAGTCATCACATAAAAAAGTTACTAGTAGGCATATCAAAATAATCAAAGTTAGAAACTTTAAGTGGACTCTAAGGTATTTGTAACCCGAGTTGAACCGTCACCAAAAGAGGAAACGGCATTGCCGTAACGCCATTATTATCATTCAGTGTAGCCAAAAAATCTAAAATTCACGTTCAAAATACTCTATTCGAAATTATTTAAAATAAATCTTTTCTTTTATATTTATTGAAATTCCCAAACCCCTCTTTTTATTGTTCAGGCAATTGATTATAATTTTCGAACCCTATTTAAAAAAATAATTTTTAATCAATGCTAATCTTGGATTAGGATATGTAATATTATGTTTTTTTCGAAAATCATACATATATTAATCATAAACTTTTGAGTATTGCAAATTCTGACAGAATAATTTTTAAGCCTTAAATACATAAAGGCGCGTTTAAAGCTTTAAATTAACACAAGATACCAAAAAAATCCATATATATATATATATATATATATATATATATATATATATATATATATATGCTAAAACTATTTGTAAAAGCAATCACTTTAAATAATGTTTTTGTGAAATTAAAGAATGTTTCGGGGCATTCCTCTTCATGTTAACTCAGGAAGAAGACAGCATTCCCTCTGTGGAAGGAGTTTTGTAGTGAATCCACCGTGAATTTTGTTCAGAAAAAGTTTGAACGACTCTGGACTTCTTCTACAGCAAAATCCTCCCACACCAGGTTTTCCATCTATGTACCCGCAAATTCCTTTCTGGAAAATTATTTCTCATACCAATAGGTGAAGAAAATATATGACTTCTGCATTTTCCGTAATCCATATAGTACGATATTTCCTTTAAACATTTTATTTCAGGTTATTTTAATCTTAGGTATCCATGTGGATCTAATAGCGTAAAATTATCTCAGATGTTTCCATCTAATCGCTTATCATTACCGCGAATGAAATAATGCATCTCTGATGGTAAACCCACGATGTTCGACCCACCACTTCGCCCGCGTTCCAGCCTCGAAGGCAACCTGAGTAGGGTAGACAACTCTTCGTCCCTCACACCATTCGCCCGTGGAAGGAGCGCGAATTTTTTAAGGCCACATACATCCACACAATGAATACCTACGCATCCAATTAGGTTTTCGACAGCGAGATTTACATGCAGGAGATTTTGAAGGAACCCTTCGCTTCTCCGACCCCGAATCATATCGTCTCACGCGGACGGGGCAAAAGCAATGAAAACTGGTCTCAGCGCCTAAGGCTGGGCAACCCATCCTACTCGCCCGCAGGGAAGAATATCCCATCTTATCGATGTGAATATTGATGCGAACCGAAAAATGGAAGGAAAAATATAAGGGTTTTTCGTTTCGGTTCCGACCAAAATTTTTTTTTCAAATCTGGATCATAAAATATCCCCTTCAGGTCCTCGGGACAGTTCCTTCTTCCTGGGCTTGAATTTATTGCCACAAAAAATATGCGTGTGCCTAGGATGGCACCGTGGACGTGTCATAAATAGTATCGTCCTGAATACGAGGACCGTACTCTCATGTGCATATTGAGCGGAGACTTCTAATTCTGTAAGCAGGGAAATGACATTTGGCCGGCTGACGGACGTGCATTTGACTTGGAATCTCCGCTTCGCTCGTAAATCCTCTGGCTGTTTTCAAGAATATGGCTCACGTCATCTATATTCGAATTTAAAATATTGAACGAATATCAATGCTAGAGAATGGAAAACCACTCGTATTGTGGCAGATGTGGTAGTAGGTTTTCCATGGGAAGCGCGTGAATACGGAGAGCATTTGTGTCATTATTCACAAGTAGGTCATTTGACTTAGTCTACATATAATAAGAGAAGTTGGGGAAGCGCCGATAGAGCTCTACTGCTAAAGGATAGTGCTAAGGAGTTAACGGTTCAAATTCCAAGAATGAATTAAATGACGCTTGATGTAGATACCTACAGCTCAACCCGATAGCGAAAGGAAGCTCGACCCGATGACCAAGAACGTCCGACCAAGGACTTGACTGAACCTGGTATTGTCCGAACTCCGTCGGACCCACACACGACCCACGCATCGCAAATGGCACTCCCTGGAGAGCCGGCCATCCTGTGCTCTCATCAAATTGCTCCAACCTCGTTACCATTGTTGCCTTCAAAATATGCGAATTATAATAACCCCAAAACGGATCACGAAACCGTTTTGTTTTATAAAAATCACGAAAGGTGCGTTATTAGAGATACTCCAGTGACGTGTTAATGTAGCGTTAAATATTTGCAAATTTTTTGGCAGTATTCATGAAAAATCTTTTTTCTCAGTACCATCCAAAATTCCCATCCATTAAATATATATTTTTAAATATATATGTCCATCGTTGTAATAATTACTTTTAATTTGATGGGAACGGATAAAAAAGTGTCCAGCAGCATATCAGTCACACTATTGAATCAGAAGAATGCTTTCCAGTAGTCATAATGAACAATTGAACGTTTTGCTGAATAAAATTCTGCTACAATGCACTCCTTTCAACGCTGCCTCTAGACCAGAGGTTTGGAAATATTTTTGACTTTCTGGTCCAGTTTGGCAGAATGAGAGTTTACTTAAGTGATCCTTTA
>CM073779.1:69341720-69403481 GCA_037158775.1 Hetaerina titia | reverse complement strand
TGATGCCTGGTTAAAATAACACTAAGGTTGGTAGATATTTGTGAATTTTAAACAGGTTTTCGACCCCTGAGGGGTACCCGACACGATGAGAGAACAGGCTTAAAATCCACGAAGTCTGCTCCATTTACTCGAAAAAATCCCCCCAGTATTTCAGTTCAATACTCTATGCGTGCAAACGAGCCTTTCGCGGTCAATACATGGCACGATGCTATTAATTTGTAAATTTAATTGGGGGCTTCCACTCCACCTCAACCTGCTTCACCTCCGAGTGCAACTCCTTAAAGGGCGGCAGGATCAATTAGATCCATGTTCCCAGGCGTCTTTTGTTCCCAAATGAGCTAAAATGCTCAGCTTTGTGCAATCCGTATCCATGACCACCCCTTGATAGCTTGCGTCTCCTGGGGAATTCCGTCGATTGGTATACACAAGGACGACAAGAATTCAACATCTCCCTTCCGTTGGACTCCGCGTCACAGCGGGGCATTATCCGCTGGATGTTTAGGCTACCCAGCATTACTATTCCCACCCTTACGCAATACTACATTTTGTCTCCGTATTTGCCAATACACTGCTCGGCGTAACCCTAGTCCCCTTTCCCCGAGGGACAACCCTCCAGCCATCAGACTGATGGAGAGGCATGGGATGGGCATCCACCTTCCTTGGAAGAGGGCGCCCGGAGGAGGTCCTTGGTCACCCAGCCGCTTTTTGCAGTCGGGTGAACCCGTGCAGTACCCTTGTTGGGGTGTGTTTTCGGCGTTCCACCCAGAGCACCCCTTCCCTCAGGGGCAGTCACCCTGCCGTCAATCTTTGACACAAGCTCCCACACAATCACCTCTAATTCAGCGAATCGTCTACCTATTACGATCTGCATATGTGCCGCGCATTTGCCAGCCTTTTTGGGCAATGAAATGGGAAAACTAAGTGAAACTATCATATAATTAAGAGAACAAGCGAGACTTAGACTTTAAGAAAGATTCAGAACCAACGAGTTTAACGATGACACTAAAGGAATTATATAAGCCCCACAAAGATACGTGCAATCCATAACTATATTATACTCGTATTGGTGACAAAAAATAAAAACGGGTCTGGATTAAATCATTACAATTAAGAAACTATAAATTAGAAACAATAGAAAATTAAAAAAAAATATAGTCTTTCAAAGCATGATTCCATAGCCTCGCAGCTCTAGATCTACTGGATGACATTGTTTTAAATACTTTAAAGTTAATCTTTTATTTCCATACTTTTCAAATTGGGAACAAATATAATCTCTGGATTGGAGCTAAATGAACTTTTTGAGAATTTTATTTCCCTCCAAAACGTTTTTGCTACTACAAAACAAAAGTTTTGGATATTTCCTTTGAAACAATATTAATTATAACAGCAACATTTAAATTCTAAAATCAAATGCATTAATGTTTCAATGCCGATATAAAATAATTTTAATTTTAGTATGATATTAAATGCTTATAGACATGTCATTGGCGACTTAAGAAATGCTTTCGAAGCTTGAGTAAGATTTTTATTAATAAGCACATATTAAATTAACTATCAAATATATAATGTCAATCTCAATTTTGATTTTCTCATTAATTTAAAAGGAATGTAAGAAATTAAAAATATCTATTAATGTGTAATTTTTGTCTACTTTTTGGTCTTTCGGACAGTTGGATTTCCGCCTTTGATATATGATTGTTCAAATTTTATGTAATATATAAGTATATTCAATGTTTATTTCAAATGATTTTTAAAAATAATGCCCTATAAAAACTAACATAATTCATTATGGATTCAATTATATCCACATTCCTGAAGATGTTCCTTAATAATATGAAAAACTAATTATATTTCTCTTTAAATGTTTTTAAATCCCATTTCTCATTCGCAGAATTATTTCCACTGCTGTTAAATATTTCTCCCCGTCTGATTCTTTTTCGATATTTCAGCTTTCTCTAATGATTTTCAAGACATCATTAGTTCTATGCTCTGCTAAATAATCATGAATTTTGCAAAAATATTTTTACTATTTTCGGTGCGCTTTGATCACATCTTTGCATTTTATCACTAACTACATATATTTCTGATGAAACTTCATGCCAAGTAACTGCAGAGAATATATGATTTTTCTACGTAATTTTTGTTGAAAAAGATTAATCAGAATTATCGGTAATATTTTACAGAGTTTTATAATCATGCGTAATAATTATTTCCTATCATATACAATTATAGCTCATTGCAACAAGGTTTTTCTTTAGTATTTTATATATCCTTCTTAAAAACATGGAATTGTTAATTATAATGATTCGGGAGTAACCAATACTGTTTAAGACTATTTTTTCACGCTTACACCTAACCGATGGATTCAGTAGCGAACTATCAAGGACGAAGTAATACAGGGTGGATAATACTACGAGTACTCGTACTAGTCCAGTATCTCTGTACTAGATAGTTCTATAAGCAATAAGAGTATCAGCTAATAAATACAATTGATGGCCGTTTTTGCTATTAATTAGATTTGTTGTGCTTTGGAATACAAAGCAATTAATTTGTGGGGTTTTACCCTGACAAAGTATGAGAAAATATCTGGGAGAAATATCACAATTAAATCATAATTCAATATCTTTAATTTCAGCCTCTTAAAGAGTATAGCACCTGCCTAATGCAGTCTCAAACCTGATCTAGGCTTATTTTTCTTCTCACTCATAACACTCAAATCCGCAATGGTAATCTTAAAAGACAGAGCAGTCATGTTGGTTGACTTCTTCCTTCCTTTAGCTTTGGTCAGAAACATGTTCTTCAGTCTCAATAGCAACTCTTGAACCGTCTCATCAAAAGCTTCTTGATTATATTTAAGATGAGAATAATTTCTTCCTGAGGCCCCTCCCAGCAATAACTAAAATTTTAATTTGGCGTCTGTATTCAGTCAGGAAATTATTAAAAATTTCTTCATCCCGATGAGGGAAAAATTGGGTTTATTTTGGGAACCACAAAAATCCTGTACGTCTCTGTTGATTTGGGGTGAACCTGTGTATCTGAGTTGGGAGTGGGTAACTAATTAAATTAAACTGTTTACTCAGTCCTTAGAATGCTCTTAAGGAGAAGAATTTGCACTGAGCCGGGAGATTCAACATGACCCATCGCAATTAAAAAATTAAGTACCCTTCAGTCATTTGCTAGTCAGCCAGTAGGAGGTGATACTCACCTAAACAACACCCTATGAGCTCAAGCTAAAAAATAGAAGCAAATGGAAACGGCTGAGGCGCTCTGGGCTAAGAGAAAATCATCACAAAAATGGGGTTGATGTCAAGGTACGCTCAAAACAAACTAAAGGACAGTGGTGCTTGGTGAGTCTTCCAATAATTCCTTTGAAAATGCAAGAGATGGGGTTCATAGTAGAAAATAAAATATTTTATCTTAATAAGTGGCATGGTACACCAATACCTAGAGCATTCATCTACTGATGAGATAAATTGGGTTCAAATCTGGTTGATTTATCTGTGCACACCAAATTTTTCTCAGGCATCAGAATTCTTTGTACTGCGTAATTGATCTTCCTGGGAAACTACATGTAGCACGGGACACGTGGGTTGTTCAAAAATGCTCGTAGTATCAAAAAATTTGCTTTATATAAGATTCATCAACCACTCATTGCGGTTAATTTTTTGGTTATGTCATAACGTGGTTTTATTTTCATGATCGTTTGAAACAGCATAATTTTGTTTATTTAGAAAAATGGGAAAAAATTGTTTTCGTACTGTGATTAAACATCTCTATTTCAAAGGTCTATCTACAAAAAGGGATCAAAACTGAGTTGGATGAAATTCATGGCTTATCTATTCCTGTTTTTACGACGGTTTATAATTAGGTAAATAAGTTTGAATAAGGCCGTGCTTCCAAAAAAGATGGATATCATTCGGGACAACCAGTGGAAGTGACTTCCTCCAAAATTATTGATAAAATGCACGATATGATTTTGAGTGATCGTCGAATCTAAGTTTGCAAAAAATTTGAGGACACAAGCATCTAACAAGGTACAGTGTTTCCAATGTTGCACGAAATATCGGGCAAGAAAAAAACCTCGGCAAGATGGATGTTACGTTTGCTCTTAGTGGAGAATAAACGCACTCGTTCGTATTCGCAGGCGGATTTGATACTTTCCCATTACAATCCTAACGAGTTATTGCATCGATACATAACTGAGGACGAAACATGTGAGCATTAATACTTTCCAAAAACAAAGGAGAAGTTGCAAAAGTGGCTTTCTAAATGTGATTCCGAAGAAGGCTGAGACGGTGAAATTGGCCAACAAGGGGAAAGCTACTGTTTTTTGAGATGCTGGAAAAATCATATACATCGGTTAATTACAAAATAGACATCTGATAAATGAAGATTATTTTCGTCCTTGGTGCACTTTTTGAGTGAAGGAATCAGGAAAAAATATCATCATTTGTCAAGGAAAATTCTCTTCTATAAAAGACAATACGATGATACACATCTGCACAGTTTCGATGACGATAATTGTAGAACTAAAATTCGAATTATTGCAATATCTACCGTATTCATCAGATTTGACCTCCATTGACTATTTTATTCCAAAAATTGAATGAGTGACCCGGCGGGAAACGATTCACTACGAACGAGGTCATCTCCAACAGAAATGCCCATTCTGAGGACCTTCCTAAAGCTCATTTTAAGACGGATTTAAAATGTTTGATAGCCGCTCGAAAAGGTATATTGAGTTAAAAGAAGAATATGTTGAACCTACATAATATAACATAAAACAAATTCTTCCCTTTTTTCCTAAGAACTTATTGAGCGATCCATACACGTATCGAAAATATGAGATTCAAATACAACCCGTTACTAACGATTACTGAAAATCAATGTTTAGTCCACGCACTCAAATTAAAACTCGTACTATTAAAGGAAGATATTTGAAACCCTACATCTACATCTACATAAATACCCTGCGAGGCACCAAAAAGGTGTGTGGCAGGGGGTGTAGCACCATGAGGGAAGGGTAAGGGTTGAGGGGGTTGGGGGTTAGGTGAGGAAAGGTGAGGGGAACCTGTAAGAAAAAATAGATACACACACACATATATATATATATATATATTCACATATATATATGAACGCACACATAAATATATACATATATTAAAATATACACATATATATATACACATACATACATACATATCCTCGCGCAGTCCCTACCTGCACGATAATACTTATTGTAATGAACTTAGTCCTGGGGAATTTCGGCTACCGGATTCGGATTCTGGTCCCTTATCGTTCTTGGAAAAAATGACATTTTAAACCTGTCAGTCTTGCAGTCTATCTCTCTAGTCTTATATTCGTGATCCCTTCGACTGTAATACGTTGGGGTTCGTATTATACCCTTGATGTCATCGGAAAAGGGCCCATCTTTAAATATTTTTAATAAGTTTTATCTATATTGGAAACGCCGCTGTGTAAGAGCCAAAGACCCAACCTAAATTGCCTAGCTGGTGGATACGCTGCTGAGTTGGTCATAACAATGTTTGACAAATCTAGCCCCTCTCCGCTGAACTCGATCTAATTCCGAAACCAAATTTATAATATGAGGATCCCATATACTGGCATCATACTCTAGGTGGGGCCTGACCAAGGCAAGGAAACTTCGTTCTTTCACCTTTTCGTCGCATTTACCTAGCATTTTTTCACAAATCCCAATTTTTTATTAGCACGACCGCATATTTCTCGTATGTGTTTTCCCCAGGACAGATCGTGAGTAATTGTTACACCCAAGTATTTAAAGGAATCTACCCTCGCGATATTGGTTTGTTTCACTTTGTAACTATAAGGGAGGGAATTATTCTTTTCCCAAAAAGGTATTACCACGCATTTTTAAAAATTTAATTCCAATTGCCATGTATCGCACCAATTTTGAATTGCATCTAGGTCGTTGGCTAACACGACTCTGTCTTCGTGACTTCGGATATCCCCATAAATTACTGCATCATCGGCGAAAAGACGGAGCTTGCTATTAACTACGGTACTGAGGTCATTTATGTAAATAAGGAAATGGAGGGGACCTATGACACTTCCTTGTGGTACACCCGACGTGACCTTGACAGCATCGGATGATACACCGTCCAGAACGACTGTTTGGACACGATCACTTAAAAATTGTTTAATCCAGTTAATAATACTTTCGTGTATTCCATAGGTTTCCAATTTCGCCAGCAATTTGCAATGAGGTACTTTATCGAAAGCTTTCTTAAAATCTAGGAATATCGCATCAACTGGAATATTACTTTCACCGGAGTTCAATACATCATGTACAAAAAGTGCGAGTTGAGTTTCGCAGGATCTACCCTTACGGAAGCCGTGTTGGTTATTAATTAATAAATCTTGGCTATCGAGGTGCCTCATAATGGAACTAACAATGATGTGTTCAAGAATCTTACAGTAGCTCATTTTAAGACGGATTTAAAATGTTTGATAGCCGCTCGAAAAGGTATATTGAGTTAAAAGAAGAATATGTTGAACCTACATAATATAACATAAAACAAATTCTTCCCTTTTTTCCTAAGAACTTATTGAGCGATCCATACACGTATCGAAAATATGAGATTCAAATACAACCCGTTACTAACGATTACTGAAAATCAATGTTTAGTCCACGCACTCAAATTAAAACTCGTACTATTAAAGGAAGATATTTGAAACCCTACATCTACATCTACATAAATACCCTGCGAGGCACCAAAAAGGTGTGTGGCAGGGGGTGTAGCACCATGAGGGAAGGGTAAGGGTTGAGGGGGTTGGGGGTTAGGTGAGGAAAGGTGAGGGGAACCTGTAAGAAAAAATAGATACACACACACATATATATATATATATATATTCACATATATATATGAACGCACACATAAATATATACATATATTAAAATATACACATATATATATACACATACATACATACATATCCTCGCGCAGTCCCTACCTGCACGATAATACTTATTGTAATGAACTTAGTCCTGGGGAATTTCGGCTACCGGATTCGGATTCTGGTCCCTTATCGTTCTTGGAAAAAATGACATTTTAAACCTGTCAGTCTTGCAGTCTATCTCTCTAGTCTTATATTCGTGATCCCTTCGACTGTAATACGTTGGGGTTCGTATTATACCCTTGATGTCATCGGAAAAGGGCCCATCTTTAAATATTTTTAATAAGTTTTATCTATATTGGAAACGCCGCTGTGTAAGAGCCAAAGACCCAACCTAAATTGCCTAGCTGGTGGATACGCTGCTGAGTTGGTCATAACAATGTTTGACAAATCTAGCCCCTCTCCGCTGAACTCGATCTAATTCCGAAACCAAATTTATAATATGAGGATCCCATATACTGGCATCATACTCTAGGTGGGGCCTGACCAAGGCAAGGAAACTTCGTTCTTTCACCTTTTCGTCGCATTTACCTAGCATTTTTTCACAAATCCCAATTTTTTATTAGCACGACCGCATATTTCTCGTATGTGTTTTCCCCAGGACAGATCGTGAGTAATTGTTACACCCAAGTATTTAAAGGAATCTACCCTCGCGATATTGGTTTGTTTCACTTTGTAACTATAAGGGAGGGAATTATTCTTTTCCCAAAAAGGTATTACCACGCATTTTTAAAAATTTAATTCCAATTGCCATGTATCGCACCAATTTTGAATTGCATCTAGGTCGTTGGCTAACACGACTCTGTCTTCGTGACTTCGGATATCCCCATAAATTACTGCATCATCGGCGAAAAGACGGAGCTTGCTATTAACTACGGTACTGAGGTCATTTATGTAAATAAGGAAATGGAGGGGACCTATGACACTTCCTTGTGGTACACCCGACGTGACCTTGACAGCATCGGATGATACACCGTCCAGAACGACTGTTTGGACACGATCACTTAAAAATTGTTTAATCCAGTTAATAATACTTTCGTGTATTCCATAGGTTTCCAATTTCGCCAGCAATTTGCAATGAGGTACTTTATCGAAAGCTTTCTTAAAATCTAGGAATATCGCATCAACTGGAATATTACTTTCACCGGAGTTCAATACATCATGTACAAAAAGTGCGAGTTGAGTTTCGCAGGATCTACCCTTACGGAAGCCGTGTTGGTTATTAATTAATAAATCTTGGCTATCGAGGTGCCTCATAATGGAACTAACAATGATGTGTTCAAGAATCTTACAGGAAATGGAAGTCAGCGATATTGGCCTATAATTACTGGGGTCCTTTCTGTCTCCGTTTTTAAATATGGGTGTTACCGAAGCTACCTTCCAGCCGTTTGGCACCCTTTCTTCTGCTAATGATTTCTTAAATATTATATCTAGATATGGAGCAATTTCAGCCGACAGTTCCTTATACACGCGCGCCGGTATCTCATCAGGTCCCGGAGATTTGTTGGGGTCTATGTTTTTAAGGAGTAATTCTATTCCGCGGGTGGAAATATTGATTGCTTCCATTGACTGCTGAAATGTTTTCGGAAGGTTCTTGGGTGTATTTTGTGAGGATATGTTGAAAACACTCTGGAAGAATGAGTTTAATATGTTGACTTTATCTGAACTACTTGTTACTTTATCCCCCTTTTCGGTATTCAATGAGTTTACGGTGGACTTTTTTCCCTCTACTTCCCTGACGTAGGACCAAAACATCTTTGGGTTATCGTTCAAATGTTCGCCTAATTTTTTCCTTTTGAATTCCGCTAGCGCCTTCCGGAAGGCCTTCTTGACAGTGGACCTAGATGATTTGTAGTTCTGTATGGTTTCGTTGATTTTATCAGGGGAGGAATCTTTAACTGCGCTTTTCATTCTGGCATGGCACACCCTTTGCCGCCTAAGAGATTTCCGTACTTCAGAGTTGTACCATCGGGGTACAACTCTGGTACAACAACAACATCCTCATTCTCTTTTATGTATTTACTAGGTATGAACCTCTGTATTGCTGAACGTGTTATCGTAAGAAAATTATTCCAAGTATCCTCGACACTACTAGTTTTGCTTAATTCGTCAAATATAAAAAAACTTTTTAATTCACATTTTAAGCCACCATAGTCCGCTTTATTGAACAAATTCACCTTTCTCTTATGTTTGTTAACTTTATCTACGCTTAGAGCAAAATTTAGCGTTTACAGCCCTGTGATCACTGATTCCGTCAACAACTTCTATATTTAAGACCTTTTCGGGTATATTTGTGGCTAACAGATCAAGAATGTTCTTTCCCCTTGTTGGTGAAGTGACTAATTGATGTAGGGAATTCGAGGTGAACGCAAATAAGAGGGACTCGCATAGATCCTTGTCTTTACCTCCATTTATAAAACTGTACGAATCCCAATCTATTGTGGGAATATTAAAATCACCTCCGATAATTAGGCTATGCTCACTGTTGTGGGATGTAAAGCTTTGTATCTGTTTTTCTAGGTCTGGTATTGAGTTAATGCTAACGTGTGGCAAGGACGCCTACCTATGGCAAGGACTTAAATGTTCACCAAAAGAACCTTTGATCACCCGTGCCGCGTACTGATCATATTCCCGGATATTATTTGACAGAATTAAGAGTAATTATTGAAAAAATGTAATTTAAATTTGCCATGACGCATTTGACTTATTTCTTTATCTAACTAAATGCTATAAATTAATAAATATGAATTTAAAAAAATATACTCTGTTAAAACTGTTGCAGCTTAATGGCTCAGAGAAAACACAAAGCATTTTCACAATATCCAAAAAGAGCAAATAAGTACAATAATATTTGTATCTAGTTAAAGCGTCCTTTCTCAGTCTCTTAGTTCAATTTAGTTCATAGGTTATTAATTAGCTATGGATATAATCATACTTGTCACTACTATGCTAAACACTCACAGATTTATTTTGTCAACATACCTCTGGAATGACGAACTACAACACAAGATATTTTTACATGTTTTTATTTGTAACATACTAATTGGCATTGAATTACTTGTTGCAAAGTCCCATTATATTAAAAATCCATTTATCAAAATAGTGCGCGAAGGAGGTAAACAAAAATTAAATACGTGCGTTCAAATTAGTATTCTTTAAGGAATTTTATAATTAAGACTGAGTGCAAATGCCCTTAACTCAGGCAAAGAATTCCGAGGAAATTTTAAGTCATTGGCTTCTTTATATGTCGAAGGAATAGATCCTTTGATATAGCATTAAGTCAGAGACTCTCTTTCTCAGTGATTAAGTATTTTGGAGGATATTTAACGCACACCGGAGAAGGGGACTTTTCTTTTTTAGTCTACACCGTATTTGTCTCAAATCATTTAAATTCCCATTCTTGTTTTCAAGTTTACACATTGAACCATGAAGCTTCAAGATCACGCATCTTTGTCATTGGAACCGCGTCGCAGAGAGTTTAAAATCTTTTTCTGTGGATAGTCCAGGTTCAGGCGTATTTATATGTACCACGATTTCTGTTGCCACTGATCCTACCAAATTAACATCATAGGCATCTAACTGTAAGATCCTCTTTCATGTAAATACGTGTTTAAAAGTATTTCGAGCAATATTATTGTCAGCCATGAGAACCACAGATATTGTCAAGATTGACATTTATCTCCACTGCAGTATTTAAAAATTATGTAGCTTCTTAATTATTGTATTTCAATTAGATTTTATTACAAAATAGGCCAAAAAAATAAACAAATCAAAATAAACTAATAATAATTTATTGCTGATTCTGTAAAGAGGCTGGAAACGTAGGAAGTAGGGAAATAACACATCCCTATCTTTAATGCTCATACTTGAGAGTGACGTTCTGTCAATATTTTACAATAGTAAGTGTCCAGAGCTGTCAGCAATTCTCTTTGAGGGAACTTTGTCCTTTCTTCGTTTATCTTTCACCCATACCAAATTCCTATCTGGATTCTTAGGATACATTGATAGCAGCATATTTAATCTCCCTACTCAACGTCCCTTTCATCAACTCCCTCCTCCTTATGAAAGCCTCTTTGCCTAGCACAATTTTTCTCCTTACGTCCCTGCTACTTTGACCATTTTGGTCCAAACATTTCCGAGAAACGTAAACTGTTCTACCTGCTCTACTTTTTGCCCTCCTATTTTACTGTTTAGCTTATCTTTTTTTTTGAAAAATCGCATAACCTTTGTTTAATTAATATTGATTCTTATCCCATATCTATTGCACCGAATTTCCAATTTACTCAGCAAAGCTTGCAACCCTTTGCCTGACAAACTAGAGCTTGTTTCATCAACCAACCTAACTGATTATACGAATTCCCCGCCGACTTTCATTCCCACCTCCAGCTCTTCCCATGCCTCTTTAATCATTTCCTCCACATATACGTTGAACAGCACCGGTGGTAATGGGCAACCCTGCCTTACACCTCTTCCTAACACTGCCCATCCGGACTGTCCGTTCCCCACTCGCACCTGAGCAGTCTGAGACATGTACAGGTTGCGGATTACCCTCCTGCCCCTCCAGTCTATTCCTATTTTCTGCAATATACTCATTGGTGTTTCCTAATTCACTCTATCAAACGCTTTTTCGAAATCTACGAAACAGGCAAATACGTCCTGATTGTTTTCTATATTCCTCTCGATTAGTGATCTTACATATACATGTAGGTATGTATATGTCTTTATAAATATTTATATATATGATGTCTTCGAAGTAACACGGAAGTGTTAAATAAAAAAACTTAGACTGCAACACACAGCATGAGAACACATAACAAGAACACTCACACGTTATTTCTTGATAATTTCGACGGACTCGAGCTCCGTCTTCCCCGGAAGATTAGTTAGGACTGACTGGCGAGAGATACGTGGGACAGAGAGAGAAGAGGACGAGGGAAGGGGAGAACAGGTGGTGGGGCAGGGGTGGAAGAAGGGGTTGTGGAGGGGGAAAGGGAGAAGGGAGGCCAGAGGGGAGTGGAGATGGAATAGGAATGAAAGACAGGTCATCATCAGGACTTGACAAGTCAAAACCCAGGCCAAGAATGAAAAAAATATATGCCAATGAACAAAATATTCCACTATCCCGCATGAAACAAATCCACAACTATCCACTTCAGCCCTCCATAATTGGTAAACGAAATTGAGATCCGGATGTTGATAGGCTTTGCACAGCCGAGGAAGACGGAGCTCGATGCCGTCGAAATTATCAAGAAATTACGTGTGAGTGTTCCTTTTATGTGTTCTCATGTTGTGTGTCGCTGTCTAAGTTTATATATATATACACACACACACACACACACATACACATATATATACTTATATAGATACACAGAAGTACACAGAGATGAAGAGGGACCTGATGTAGATTAGGTTACTAGATTGGGTTTTATTTGAGGTTACAAAATGTTTATTTGATAGTTGTGTCCATCCAAAAACCTACCTTAACCGGTAGATTACCAAATAATAATATAGATACACACACACATATATGCATATTCATGCATATTAATACAAAAATATTTTTTTCTCACGTAAAACCAATTTACGTGCTAACCTTTATACTACTTTCTTTTTTCCAATTTCTCCCTACCTACGGTTTTACATTATTAATAAATATTTATTGAAGTTTAGAGATTTAGTGAGAAGGTGTGAGCAGTTAAGGCAACTTAAATCACTGGCAGATAGTAAGAAGGAAAATCCTTGAAATCTATCAAGGGTATGACAGGAAACTTCTTGATCGACCGAGAGAAAAGAGAGATGGAAAGAAAATATAAAGAAACAATTAGAAAAGGACCTTAGGCGAGTAAATTAAAAAATACAAATGTAATATAACGTCAATGGTGTTAGTTTAGGGTAAAGCAGAGATGATATCAAGGAATGCACAAAATCACCCACAGATAAAAATGAAATGAAATAATGCTTTTCGATAGATAGTATCTCGAGGAACTAGGTAATTATTTAGGGAAGATTAAATGATTTAATGAACTAATAGGTGGAATTAATGAGGTTAAGCTTTGGCCTGAAGTTATTGCCGGAGTATTGCCAGTTCTTATTCCAAAAAAGAAACACAGCCGCATGAGGAATCTAGAAAAAGAAGTTTGGTTTGGCTCGTAGCTAAGGAAGTCTGTAGGATAATAAATAAATGAATGAAGAGGCAAATTATTGCTTAAGGAAGGGCTTAGGATAATCTGTTTATTTTAAGAAATGGGGGAGGCATGCGTTATGCAATAGCAGGAATGAGGTCATTGCTGAGGGGCCTAAGGAGAGACAAGGAGTAAACCCCGAAAGCATACATGTCGTAGATTTCGAAAGTCATTTAATAGAATAAAATTGTTAGTGTTAATGTGATAATTGTAGAAGATAGGAGTGGAGTGTAGTAATGGCTGACTTATCCGTAGCCTGTTCATATGTCAAACTGCTCCGGTAATTGTGGCAAATGGAAAGTCGGATGGCCAGTAATAGGAGGAGAAGAAATACGAGAGTTCATTGTCATCCGTGCTTATCAACGAACAAGATTTTTATACAAAGTATCGATAACTATATTTACGGACGTGTGCGTGAAGTACTGACTTCAGATCTTCGGGTAAGTGTGCGCATGATCGCAGATCGTATTGGAATTCATAAGATAACATTACACACCATTGTCACTGAAAATTCGGCGATGCGAATGATCTGCGCGAAAATCATTCCGAACGATTGACTAACGACCAAAAGCAGAGTCAAGCGTCTGCTTGCGAGAACCTTCTGCAACGCGTTGAAGAAGACTCCGAAGAACTTTTTGGACAGTCCCAAATTGACACCAGCAGACTCTTTCCTGTTTCTAAAAGTGAATGCCTCCCTCAAAGGACACCACCATTGAACGCTAAGTGCCGTCAAAGTAGCTTGTGCCTTGCACTACGCAACTAAGTGCCTTGCACTCGTACCCTTAAAGACATTCCGGATTCCGCCTACCAGGGAGCCTTCGAGTCGTGGAAAAGCCGCCGACAAAAGTGTGTCGACGCTCAAGGGATGTACTTTGAACAATTTTGAGGCATTGTATCTGAACTAAATCCATTTTTCTGAAATTTTTCGCGAACATTTTTATATAAACCATGTATACGTGAAAGCAATGGTAAAAAAATGCATGAAAAGAACTTAAAATAGGAATTAAATTAGGTGAGGAATCCAAAAAATCAGTTAGGTTTGCTAACGATCAAACTTTAGTTAGCCGGCCAGAAAAGGAGTTGCTATCATTGCTGAGCGCATTAGAAAATAAAAGTTTGTGAGGGATAAGATATTGCAGGCAAAGCATAGTTTACGAGGATTTATAGGAGGGAGGCTAGGTTAAAAGTAAAAATAGTAGATCACATGGTAAAGTAGGTGGAAATATCATGGTTTTGTGTTTTGGACAAAGACAGTCGGAGTAGTAAGGATATAAGAAATATTGCGTTGTGCAAAGACGTTTTATCGAGAAGTAGTAGTTTTAGGGGAGGCTACCGACAGCTGAGGTCATTCGAGCCATTAGAAATGGATGGGAAAGGAAGGTTGGAAAGACACCCGGCGTCGGCATTAGCTTACTCTTAACGAAAGACGCCAGAGGGTCCACAGTTTAACGTCCCATCCGAAGGACGGCGAACTCATTCGAAAGACTTGCCACAGAGTACATCAAGCAGGAATCGGGATACCACTGTAAAATGTCTGTCGTCTCCGGTATTCGAATCCGGGCTCTCTCGGCAGGAAGGCAGTACGTTAGCCATCGCACTATCACGATACCCCAGCTTTCTGAGGAGAAGGGATTTGGTAATGGGACGTTGAGTAAGGATGTTCAGAAAAGGAACATTTTACATGGAGGTTTTTTACGGCGTGGTAATGTAATTATTGAAGCATTAAAAAGGGCAAATGAACCTCCTGCGTCATTTAGACATATGCAATTCCATCACAATCTAATGATGCTATTAGAATTGGCTAACCGAGTAGGGAAATTTGAAATGGGACAATGAGAAACTTTACTTATCTATACATAAACGGTCTTAGAAGTCTAATTTTGCCAAATATATGCAGAGGAAAGCGTTTTTCAGCAATTTTGAGCCCTGAACACTTCATATATGGCACTAGTGGTCGGAGACTGGCGGTACTCGTACGTTTGAAGAGGTTGTAAACAGCAAAATATAGGGAGTATCAATTCTTTCTACTTGATTAAACATGGGAAAAGGTAGAAAGAAATCTCTATTCTCGACCATAAAATGAAATTGTCTTCTTCCTCCTGGAGTCTCCAATCATTAAACGGTTTTCAAAATGCATACTATTCATTGCTAATTTGTGGAAGAATTAAAAATAACACTTTTCGACACACACGTAGAAAATAAGTTTAAAGAATGCAGGATAACGAAAACAATGTTAAGACAAAACTAAATGAATAGTATACGTTCAAGCACGGTCGGACATCATTCGTATGCTTACACGTGTACATGTACGAGAAATGCCAGATATCGATAGATTTGAGTACTATTTCTCTCGAAAAAGGGAATTGATAGATTAAAAAATCAGAATAAATGCAAACAATGGCGATAAAGAAATAATAATTCTTAGTACCATAGGACGCTGTCATTATTCCATTCGACGCTTATTTTATTGTTCGTTTTACTAGCAGCTCATCTAGTCTGCGCAAAGAAGTATTTTACACTTATATGCATAGGACAGTTGAAAATATTCCAATAATTTGAATTATTTAACATACTTTTTAGTTGCTATGTTTTAACTTTGGTGTAGCATTTCCCGTCTGGCGTCACCCCCTTCTACGCTCCTTGGCGGTGGTTTGTAGAATATAATATAGATAAAGATCTCATAAATGAATTTAAGCCATTAGGAACATATCCTGATCTACAATAAACATAAATGTGAGAAATTTTAAAATTTGCCACTCGGTATCTAATCGATGAATTGAGCAAACTTACCTTCCCTATCTACTATAAAATCCTTCTAAAAACATTGATTTATAATCTAGTTACGAGTTCTTTCCGTATGGCAGTAACCATTGTGTTCTCGCCTATCTAGAAGACTCGGGTTCATCAAGAATTCATACGGCCGTTCAGCATTCCTTTATGCTTCTCCCATTCGCATACTTTCTTGAACATTTTGTATGGATTTCTTTAATGTTTAAAGTCTATGTGAGTGGGTATATCTTCAAGGTTTTACAAAAATTACAGAAATCTTTTTCTTATTATGACGTAATCAGTAAAAAACTGGCTAAGCGGAATGCTTTCTGCTGTAAACATTCATGGTTTGGCCTCTCCACGTCAGAGTAGGGGTGCGTGCCACTGATTTAATGCATCCTAGGTACGTAAGTTCCCCGCCGAAACATAAGTTTTCCGCATCCGAGAGAGTGAATTACTGAACCAAGGTCTTAAATTCGCACCCGCTCTCCCCCATCCATAAAGAGAGTCATCAACTTGCCTGCGGATTGTGATTTGGCTCTACGCAAAGAGGCCATCCGTGCCAAACTTCGTGGTGGAGACTGGCCATTATATTGGGAGCGGCCAATATGTAGGAGGAAAGGTTCAAGTCAAATTGATAAATCGTTTGGTCCTAGAATCTTCCTAGTAAATAGTCTTGATGTCCTCATTCAAGCATAATAATTCGACTGATTATTAAATTTAGACCTTAAAAATTAAACATTTGCATTTTGGAGGCGCTTAATCCTGTATTTCGTAGGAAGGCATGGGCCACGGGCTGATGACACCAGTTTTGACAAAATCATCAATTGTTAAAAACGTAAGCAGGCAATTCCGTTTATTTCTAACTTTGTTTCATATCGTAGAATTTTTTCTGCATAAATTTAGTGATAGTAAATTTATATTTGGGAGTTATCATTCACCCGTTCAGTGGATGATTTCTCAGAAATCCTGATCTTAGGTACTTCAATATTTAATACTTAATATCAATCCGTCAGTGAGAATAATTATGTGAAAGTAAACCTATTTCATGAAGATTAATTTGCTTGCAATAGTTCGCATACAAGTGTATCCTGATCTGACCCCCGTTGGGAGCCTCTGACCTAAACCCCTCCGTTTTGTTTACCTCCATGTACTTGAATCGAGAGAATTTTTCATCCCTCTTCCTATTCGTCTGCGATAGTTTTCACCGAACACGTTCTCTCGAAGAAATGGAATGGAGAGAGCGAAAAAAAGATATCCCGAGGAAATGTTTCAAAAAATCGATGAAGAAATCACAACGCGGGCCACATATCGCGCAACCTCATGACCCGGTTGCTCTTCTAGCTGGCTGTGGTGGGATGGCTTGCACTCCTCAAGTGCGTCAACTGCCTACACCTCGCGGAGTCACTTTTGTGTGTGAGGGCCATGGGGGAAGACAGGAATATGTCACATGAATAACGCAAAGGATTCTCTAGTATTTGTTTTCCGCAGGGTACTGCGGGTTGTGTGTGAGGGGGAGGGTTAAATGGTGAGGGTTTGTGGGGGCGGGATGGGGAGGAAAGGGGCCGGGGGGGGGTCGAAAGGGGAGGAGTACGGCGTAAATCCTCTAACTCGCTGAGGGGGTGTGAGGTGGTAAGCAGCAGCGGGGCAAGGGGAGAGAAAGGGGGGGGGTGAGGCGGATAAGGAGGTGGAGATGTTGGAGAATTTTTAGGGGGACCGGAGTGGGGTGGGCTCCCTCCGTGACGTAGAGAACCTCTCCGATTGGCTGACTCGTCCTCTCTTGCCTTGCGCGCTGGGAGGAGGCGAAACAACCCGGCAGCCTTCCCCTCCGAACAGAACACGCTAGCGGTCCGCCGCTGGTGCTTCAGTGAGTGTCGGTGCGTTCGAGTTCGAGTTCGAGTGTGCCGGTCTGGGCTCGCCCGCCGTTGGGGGTGCCATCGCCGGGCTCTACGGCGACCGTCTCCGCAGTCAACCACGCAGTGATCCTCCGGGCTCCGGAGCGGCAAGAGGGCGAGCTCTCAAGTGGAATTTATTCTTGTCGACATGGGACCGTTTTTACCACACTCAACGCAGTATCCGTGTTCCCTTTTCCGTCCCATCCGTAGGTGAGCAATTGGGCACAAAGGACACGTCGTCTCGTGGTTACATTGATTTGAGGGAATAGTGTTTTGTCGGAGGTGACCCCGGGAAAAGAATGAAGAAAGGTTGTTCCCTTGGGTTGACCCGGGCCACATCGACTTCCTGCACGGCGGAAGGAGTTATGCCGAGGAGCGGCGTTGGACGAGGCGGAGAGGCAGCTGAGGTGAGTAGCGATGAAAACACCATCCTGGCCGGTGTCCATGTGGCTTTTCAATTTTGTGGCGCTTGTTTACGTTTCGTCAGTGACGGTCATCGAACTACAATGTCACGCCGTGACTTCAGATATTGAAAACAGCTCCAAGAGTGAATTTGATAATATATTTGCGGTTTTATTTTGAACGGTTTTATGGTGCATCCTACGAATGTTAGGTAGATTTGATGACCATAAATATTGCATTTTCTCTTAATGATTACACTTATATCTGTTTTTATTTAAAAGACCTTGGAAACGCTAATTATGATGATATTCAGTGCAGTCTGATGCCAATGGGGCCGATTTAGGAGCATGACAATGACTACCATTACGTTTTAACAACATGTCATTATGTATATCATCTCATTAAAATTTATCGAAGGAAATATTTTGAGTAATAGCCTAGTTAGACTAATAGGAAAGAAAAGTACTGTTGTCAATGTAAACCTCTAAAAACAAAAATAAATAAATCCGTTAGTTTTAGTCTTCAATGAAAAAATTGATAAGTTTGTGTTTTCATTTCAGAATTACTCCTCCGTAGTAAAACGGTGAATGAATAAATTATTTGCTCCACAAAATTTGTTCACAGCACAGTTTATTATGAAATATTGAGGAATTTCGATTGCAATCTTATATGGCAAAGCAACCGACCGCCACTTTTAATCAAGCTTAATCATTCGAAAAGATTTAATTTAGATTGCGAGTCCTTAGATACGCTTGAGTTCAAGAAATATTTTTCAACTCTCGCTATCTATAATGGAAACCTCAGAAAATACATAAAAAACCCAACATTTCGCCCGTAAAGTAGTAAATAGCACGGGAGAGAGAGTTGGGAAATAGTTTACTGAGGGATTACCTCATCTATATTTAATTTTAAAAGCACTTGAAAATTTCAGGAGTGACTGGTGAATTTAAGGATGAAGTTGTTTTTGCAGGCAAAGTGTCTCACGTCAGTAAACGCATAAAACGGACCATTTCCTCCTCATGAGTCAACGTTAAAAAAGCAAGTTACCCCTCGAAACCGTATCTAGGGTTTCGCCGTAATCATTATGCGATTGTGCATAAAAATGGTAAATTATTGAAAGAAGCAAAATAGAGTAAATCAATCCGAAATCTGAACTATTATGGCAATTTCTTTGATTCATTTGAAACTTATTTCAGCTTACTATTTTTATTTTATCGTGTGCCCCTCATAAACCGAGACTGCTGAAACTCAAATATTAGTTTAATTGTGAAAATAATGTGGAGAATCAGGCAATGTGGAGGATAGTGGAGCTAAATAAATTCCACATTGAAGAGGAACTGAAAATCATTAAATCTATGCTTTGAAGTAAACAGTACGGGCAGAAAAGAAGGTAATTTCTCGAGCGTGATCAGTATTTGACTCTTATTTTTATTAATTAATTAATAATATAATTAATTAATACATAAACGCTCCGGCAGTTTTCGGAATTATTTTTACGCGAACAGTTTCAATAGTTAGTAGCAAAAAATTTAATATCGGGATATATTATTGATGTTTAAAGTATTATTCATCTATTTAGATTGAACCTAAGCAAACTTAAAACAAAGGGCATTTATGCAAAGGAAATTCATCGACTCTTTTAAGTGTGGAGAGGAAGGCAGAACTAATGAGAAAGGCAGATGAATCATATCTCAACCAGTGGACGTCTGCGCGGGACAGCGTTTTCCTTGACTGCTCAACTCCAACGGGATTTTATGGGCTCTGAACCCAAAATCGTAAACATTTTGCGTTTAAGTCTTAAATACTCCCTAGAGAAATTCTGTAAGTCGGAAGATTAATGCAGTTAGTCCAAATTACGGGCTGCGTCTATATCAGCCTTATCCAAAAGTCGTGGGTTCGAACCGCATTGCGCTTCGCGTTTCAATAACATTGTACACGAACTGTCCGATGACTTCTCTTCAAAATACATCGTGGCATTGAAGCTTTCCACTCTAGGCAGTATTTCCCTTCATTTTAATATTTTTATAGGTTTTCAGGCTAAAAATCCCTTATGATACTTTTCAAACTTACGTACGGCATGATAGGTAGGACATAAATGAAGGCCTAAATGGTATAAATGTTTAAGCTATGAATATTAGCACCTACGCAGTAAAACTGTTTGTGAGTATTGCTATTAAAACCCTCATGTTCTACTATCTATCCTCGGTCACTACAGGGGATTTACTCGCTTGGTCTAGTGAACTGCCAATGTATTCACGTCTAAAATGCTTGAAGAAATAGCTGATGAGGGTTTGTACCCATGATTTCACATGTTGGGCCATTCAAACTTACACCGTATTTCGATTGACCCTAAATTGATCGATCAAACCCAATCATGTGAGACCTTCATTTCCCATAAAAAGAATACCTATTAGACCAAACTTTAAACATATTATGCCACTGTCAGGATCTCCTTGTTATCCACAAGATAATATTATTTTAACATAGTTTTCGTGGCGGATGGATGGAAAGTCTCTGGATAGAGTATGAGATACTGGTCTTCTTTGTGACATCAAGATGACTACAAAAGTGCCCAATTTCTTTCCAATTTTAAACGCTGTTAACATTTTTGGAAAGAGGTCAAAGTACGTGAAGCCAGAAAACGGTGACGTTCTCATTCGGGTGATAAGCTTGCACAAAGGTGCGTCAGCTAGCGTTATACCACATGCGCACTGCCGACTTAAAGGGCTGCTTATCAAAATGATGATCGGTTCCTGCGAGGGATACCCGCGTAACATGAGAGAGAGGTCCTTCTCGGTCACGATCTCAAAAAAACAGAAACAACTCGTCCCTTGCTCGCACTTCACATCGCCGCGTCCATTCTATTCCACTCATCCACACCCGGGAGCAGGGTCACTCTTTTTTTTTTGGCCGCATAAATTGCGAAATTTCGACAGCGTCCCGCCTTCACAAAAAAGCCATTCACACTGCGGTCCACGTCCCTCCCGGCGTGGGGATGCTCGTGGCCACCACTGCTCTTGCCCTTCTTGGTGCACGGGGTGCTCCCTGAGGGGGGCAGGGGGGAGCAGTTGATGGGGGCCTCGTACTTTCGGAGGGGGTGGACGAACTTAAACGTTAGGGGATAAGTGTTGACACTCGGACGCTCCGCGGCTGAAATTAAATTTAAGGGGGTCGGAAACGTTGGGCGTCACCGGACCAATGCCTCTTTTTTCCGCGGAAATTTAGATGTGGGAACGGTGAATGCATGCGTATAGGGTCCCTCGCAAGTCAGTGGCCTTACGAAGTAGAGGGGGGGGTCACGCGAGTGCCATATATCTGAGAAATAACTTCGGAAATATGGCAGGATGCGTGAGTGAATAACGTAATGGACGTGAGAGATGTAAAATTTCATGTTAGGACTGTTATTAAAAAAGAAAAGGAGTAGGGAAGTTATGGACATAAAAATAGAACTTAAGAGATAATAAATCAACCAGGATAGCATTAAAGACTGTTGCTTTTGTAGGCCACTAATAAATTAGGCGTGGTAATTAAATCTGTGGATTTGGGGACAGCGTGAATGGCGTTGCGATTTTTTTCTGGATAATATTGTACCACTAAGCCGGTTCAGTAAAAGTCATCAGTCCTCAAATACAATTTTTAACGCAAAAGGTACATTCATTAATGATATTCATGTATTTTCAATATTAGCTAGTTTTCAATCAAGCTATTTTTATTCTCCTCGAGTTTTCTGTCTTTTGAAATGGACTTTTCAATTTGAACGGTGCTTCACAGAACGCCTAGAGGGATAATTACGTCATGGGTTTATGTTTCGAAAAACCCTAAATTTATTCATCGTAGCCGCCCCAATAAAGGAAATGAACTTTTTGGTGAAATAAATTAAGATACGCTCTTCCATATGTTTGCGTATTTCATTACTATATCCACTGTCCCTGTGCCCTAATTCACTTAATATTATCGTCATAGTAGCCTTAGGACATTAATCTAACGGCATATAAATATTATTTTATTCTAGCTTGACTTGAGCTGGTCTTATATATGTACTCCCACCTCAAGTGTGTATTTATAACACAAACTCTGCACCAAATATTTATTTAATATTTAACTTTACCTCTAAAATCTCCTAGTAGGGTATAAACCAGCCTTATTTCGGGTATCCGGTGAGTTCTCAAAAACTAACCCACATATGTTACTCCTATCTGCTTTAAGGCTTACGTGTATGCATTTGACGTGTTTGTAATTCATAAAGTACATATTATGGCGCAATTCATTCGGTTATGATGATCTACACGTGAAATTTAAAGCTATATTTTCACAGCAAACACGGCTATGCGTTACGTGCATTCAAGTTATTACGTCTGTTTTTCGGTGAAGTACTACGTAAATACGAAGGGTAGGAATTTATTAGGACAACATACGCATAGTCAACTCAAAGCTTTAAAGAGCACTTCTGTATTTAGATGGCACTGGATTCGGGTGGTTTTATCGTCTTATTTACTTACTTGAAGGGAACTTACTCTTCCCTAAGTATTTGTCGTACCTATCACTACACAAAAACACTACGTCTGTGTTCCATGGTCACCACATAAACAAGGATTACCCTCGCAAGCAGTTAGAAATCCCTCCTCTAGGGGAGATACTTTGTGATACTACCCGCAGAGACCGGATCACAAAGTACGACCTGAAAAAAAAGACTACCTCTTCCCTAGTGCTCATGCGACCCGCATTGCGAAAAGTTTCCCAACCTCTCTTCCTGGGTTGCATAGGTCGACGGGGAAGGGGGAAAAGTGAGGGAAGAAAGAGTAAAGGGGACTTCTGGCGCTAAGGTGAAGTAAAAGCGGCGCCCCCACGCGTGCGTATCCTCAGCAAGACACCGACCAACCGGCAGTGTTTGAAGACATCAGAGGAGAGGAAGGCGGTTCGCCCTTTTATCATTCTCTCGGCGTGCGTAACGAAGTCGAGGCACCTCAAGCAAACTTTGAATAGGGAAAAGGGATTTTGAGAAGAAAAGCTACGGTTGTTCAGAAATGTAATCATATAGGAATAATGTTGCAGTATACTGTTGGTTTGTGGTGAATAATATTTCTGTACTAACGTTAAATTTTGGGCCGCTTGTGTTGAGACATTTCTTTGACGTAGGTAGGGTGTAAGAAATTTTCCCGGTCAAGGCGAATGATTTTTACTCTCTGAAATTGTTGCATTGTAATACTTTATGTTGAGTTAAATAGAAGCCAAGTGCTACACGCATGTCGTCCTAGGCAGGTTAATTACTTATTATGGAAGGGGTGTAGAGTTTTATGGTACCAATGTTCTTTTATTAAGGTAAAATATTTGACTGATAGGCCGTTAGCCATTTGACTATTTTTATAGCATTTTTCAAGAAATCTTAAATTATCAGGTTTACTGCGGAATGTAGTCATATTAAATGTTTTCCAATTATTGTAAAGACGAGTCCGCGATTCTGTTTGACAGTTATTAATACTGTATATAGTTGACTTTTGGTCATTTACATCGCTTTCTAAGTCAGAGAAGGTTTACCTCACGTTATTTCAGATGATCGTAAGAGCTACTTAAAGTATATTGTTAATGGTGCAAAAATGTAAGGATGCTAATAATGTGAATATAAAACTTATCAGAGTAAAAGCTTTCTTCTAACTGCGTTCTTATAACTGATGTTAACTTTAAAGAAAAATTCAAAATTTTTACATCAAAATTGGAACGAGCTAGTTTGTAAACCTTTATGTGTGGAAATAATAACAGTGATCATTGCCATTTTAATCCAGTAATTTTATTTTAAGAAACCCACCTCTATAATTTTTATTTGGATTTTTACAAAAGCAACATTTTTTCACGTAATTTTTTAATAATTTTATCTGAGTAATATAAAAAAATTAATGTAGATTTTTAAGTTACTAATATTTATGAGATTGTGAAATGATTTCACCAGAATTTTCAAGTTGTTTTAATAAAGAAACTCAGCTTACTCGAAAAACTTAAGTGTATGTGTTATGCGATAGCATGAAACGTTTAATTAGGCGTTCACTTGTGTCAAATACTACGTCAGTACACATCAACAAATACAAACTGACATTAATCACAATATACACATGGAGGTCCATGCCAATATCCCTCGTTCGGAAAAAACTCATTGAAACTTATATATGTTGGTAAATGTCTAATCTTCACTTTTTAATTCGCTAGTTTCTAGTTCCTACTCTACGTTAGTTTTTCTACGCTTTCAGCAAGATTTTCTTTAACGGACACATTTTCCGACTTTAGTGTGTGAATTTGAATGTGCTTAAAGACACATTTTCGTCAGTTTATGTCGTACTTCTTCCGAAATAGATTTTGATACCGTAACAATTTGAAAATATCTTGACTTTTCTCTTGAATATGGGATGAATATTTTCAAAGCTGGATGCATAATGAATGGGAAGTCGCAATCGTTTCGATGAAGAATGCACGCAAGCGATATTAGTTAGTAACTTGGGTGATATTCGTCGAGGTTCATGAATCCAAGTTCTATGAACGCAGTTCTTTATCTTTCGCCAGAATGTCATTTTCCACAGGACGGGTAATTTTGGAGCCTCGTGGCATTTTTTTGATAAATTAAAATGCTTTGTCTTCATCCTTCCTGCCGCGCGCTCCTGGCGGTTGCCTGCTCGCTCCAATGAAGGCGGTAGGTACACAGCATTCGAAATGAGTACCTTTGCTGCCTCCCGGTATTATGGCTTACATCAGCTATTCTCAAATGCGGCCACCGGGGCCGCATGTGGTCGGTGTGGTTGTGTGGTGGCACGGTGCCATCGGGTGTCTGAGCCAAGGGCCACAGCTTAGGGGACGCCTTCACCATTTTGTAAACTTTGATGCTAAAACACTTCACCGTAACTTGATGTGGGAATAAAGTTCATAAACTCTGCTCTGGCGCTGTCAGTATCCATCAATGGGGTCTTTTATTCAAAAAAAGATGGTGAAAAGTCTTCCTATATTTTAGTTACTAAAAATTCTTATTATCTCTTATATTTAACTCGCTACTTTGAACAATTAAATTTAAGTGTCTCTTCAGTAATCCCTACACCAGTTGCCAAAATAGTTCCGAATACACCCGTGAAGATTACCGTTAAATGGTAAGGAGGGCACTCATTAAGTTACTTTTCAAACAAAACAAGTACATGCCGCTAAAATATTTAAACAGTTTTTCTGCTTCCGTAAAAATATTTGGCGTAAAAACACGCCGCAGATAACTGACACTTCATAACTTTGCGGAAGAATATCTCTTCGGGAAATTTTAGGGAAAATAAACACATGTTTCGCGAGAAATTTACATCAGTGACCGGAGGAAATTTACTGTGATCACACGAATATTTGGAGTGGGAACCCAGGGCTTAGATCTCTTGTATAAATATTTGCGCTTTTGGCAACATATGATTCTTCTTTATATAACTCTTTCAGATGCCTTCCAGATTTTGAGTTGTCTCTCAATAACAAGAAAATAAGGTTCTGATCTTCGTCGGTCTCTCATTCATTTCGTTGGCTTCTCCGAAATATTGAATCAGAATTAAGCAGTTTTTTAGCGCAGCTGAAAACTGGGAGCGAATACTGATTGTTTGGTTTAAAACATTTTGCTATTGGACACTTGATGCGATTTAGTGACTATTTTTATGATTGCGGAGGTCACAGTTTTGTGATTATGTGGATAGTATATACAGTAATTAGCAATAGCAGTGCTCTGCTGCTCATGGATAGGATAGCCAATATAACTAGTACCATGCTCTCTAAGACACTAAGTACTGCTTCACTGTTAATCCTCGCGTAACACTGCGGTAGATACCATTACAATCTGCGGCAGTAAAAACCGTTTATGGAAGTACTAGTGGATAATAAATTCATTGTGCTAATAGAGTATAGAGAATCGTATGCACTATTGGGTTCACTTCATTCAACCAGTGAGGTAACATTTATCTCTTTTCATTAGAATACCAATAATGGTTACTTGTGATTGATTTTTAAAATGTGATATTCGGATATTATCATTTCTCATTGTTCATATGACATGGGGTCGTCTCCTCGGACTTAACGATTTAGACGAGTATTTCAAATAGTTGTCTGTAGTTTCTGACACTGCGCGCATCAAAATTCTTAGGCACCTTTAATCCTGAACGAGTAACGGTGCTTGACCTTTCCCATAAAATTCCCCTTTAATTTCAAGTGCGTGAGAATCAATCACCCGATTACTAATCTCACTTATCCTTTCTCCAAAAACATGGATTCTCTGAAATATTACCTCGGTGAAATGGCAATTCCCAGCACGAATGGCTGCCATAAATACACCCTTGAAACATCTGCATCGTTTGATCCCGACACAAGTACCAGATTGCAATGCTTGGTGCCGGAATATGGTAAACCAGTAACCGCCCAAGGCCCTACGTGGTATGTAGGCCTCGGCCTCCATTAGCTTGCTTTCCCATCGAAAAATAATAACCTACTCCTTGCATATTAGTAAGAATACAAGCATTCTTTTACTCAAGTCACCGTTGTTCGATTTCATGAGACCCAAGGGGCATGGGTGATGACTTATCAGGATTACCAGTTTTATTCCTTTTTCATCGGTAATGAGGCTTTCCAATCCCGTCGTAATCATATTTGCGTGATATATAAGGTCCTATCATAATCATATCACACACTGCCACCTTTTTTCCAGACGGATCTAGAACCCGAGACCTTGATAAGGATGGCTATTTCCTACCAGCAATGTTGCTAACAGTAACAAAGCACTTAAATGCATAGATGCGTATGTAAATGGTCCCGGTAATGCATGACGAATGTCGACAAAGATTTTTCGTCTTGAATAACGAATGGTGGTGTTTCCCTAGATGGTCAATATTACACCATTTGTCTACAAGTGCTTGTATATTGAATGCCTCTTCCTTCAAATTACTCGTCTGTAAGGGACTACTAAGGAACATCAGAATTTTATTAAAAAATAGCTATTATACTAGCATGAGTTTCAAGGCTGATAATTTTTCTCTTGATTCGAAATTGCTCGTGAATGAAAAATGTTCTTTGTTTTATGTAAGATTTATTGAAGATCACCTGCGCGTAAAATTGGTTCTTTTGGCGTATTTGCGAGGAGTACTCCTAAGTTTGCTTCCAAAATTCACGCAGGTGCATATGTGATATATTTTATTATTTTATATTTATTATATTTTATAGTTTAGCACTAAAGTTGTAAATCCAAGGGTTTGCGGCAAATTAAGTTTAATTTCGTGGCCTCTGTCGTACTTGAACTAGTAATTCAACCATTATGATAAAGAAGCCTCTTTATCCGTTTTACCACTGCCCATCTCCATTATCGCATCAGCCTCTGGTCAGCTCAAGGGTACGCTGCAAAAAATTTGATTATTAAAGGCCTAATTGTTAAAAAAAATGTAGCGGATAGATAATTGATTGGAAGTTCTCGTATACGAGTTAAAGCAAATATTAACGCGAGGCTATTAAATCTGCAAAATAGAGATATATGATAACTTTCTCTCGTTCTATTGTACTAGTGCTGTACACACTTGAGCTCGTGATTGCTTTTCTCTGATGGATGTGCCATCCATTTTTTTGTGGAAAAATATTTTTTTATATCCCACGTAGAATGTGTACACAACCACCTTCATCTGCGGTGTCGAATAGTTTTCTCTAGGGTCGACTGTGACATCGCTATTAAATAAGGCAGTCAGGCAATGCATAAGTACATCCTACTTCAACCAGTATTAAAATATAATGTTGAGTTCTTTTACTGTTCTTACTTAAGGGTAATTTGCAGAATAAATATTTGAAGGATCCCTGGATTTTGATTTAAAATTTGTTTACATTATTTATTTATGTCATAAAATGCACCGATGCGTGAAAAATGTTCCTAACCTCAAGCGTAGAGGAACCCTCCGTGGCGTGATTTTGGTCGGGCGTCGTGTTTCGCATGCAAAATGGTCTCTGCGCTGTGTGTAACTTGTGTTTTAGGTGACTGGACTCATATTTCCCTGCTACTTGAAAAAATATCACCTTTGTTTTTGTTTGTTTTTACGTTATGCAGACCAAAACTCATGTCTCCCGTGGCCAGGAAGAAAAACTCGGTCCAGATCTTTGGAAATACTTCGACCGTACGATATCAATGCACAATATTTATAAACTTGTGCAAGCCCTGGTTCTGATTTTAGACTTTATTGCGAACTCTGGAAAATCATCAGGTTATGTCGTACAGGTCAGCTTTATCTAAAATACAGTGAAATATGTCGAAAGATAAATGTTCCCTTTTAGGTTAGCGTTCAGCTCCACTCATACGAAGATGCGAGCATATAAGATTATAGATGACAGACTACGGTCACAAGAAGTTGAGAATTTTCTTTTTTCTATGTGCATTCATTTTCCAATATGCATCATTTAGCCTTTAGTCATTCATGATTTATAGTGTATATTCAGCATAAAATGTCGTACCGATACACCATATGGACACTCAAAAGTTTTCAAGTTTGCATATTGCTCTTCAACACGTAAATATTACTTTTCTATGGAATTTTGTCCGTATCTCGAAAATTAATGCTCTATAATGTTCCAAGCTAGACAGATTAACGAATAAATTATTTTTTTACGTGTTACATCAGGCTCAACATGGTGCGATAGTCGCACATATTAAGTTAATCAAATGTGTGAGGGGTTCTTACCGCAAGAAAACTCGCGATCACGCTTGAGTGTGTCCAGGCAGGTGCACATTTAGATGAATAGATATGAATTTTTAATGTTGATCAAGTTGGTACGGAAAATAATGGCCTGTTTTATGAGGAATATATAATTATTATCGATATGAAAGTAAATACAGCACAGTCCATATTACGGTAGGGTATCACAGAATCGATAAAAGATATGAGCGATACTGAATATATGAACCAGTAGGAAATTAGGGCTATACTCATAAACCCACGTCTCGTCTCCAGTAATGATCCTTTTGATGAATGTGGGATCGGATTCAGCCTCGCAAATCATGTCTTTTGCGACGTCAATACGGTCTCTTTTTTGCATGAAATTGAGGTCTTTTGGCACCAACTTTGCTGCTACACGACGGAAACCCAAATCATTAACCACAATGTCTTGGGCGGATCCATAGGCAATGTTCAAGTCCTCCGCTATTTCTCTGATGGCTAATTTGCGGTTATTGACCAACATTTCTTTTACTTTATCAATTTTTTCACCGACTTTCGATGTCGATGGTCTGCCACTGCGTTCATCATCTTCGATTGACTCACGACCACTTCTGAACCGCTCGTGCCACTGGTAAACGACCGTTTTTTTTAGAGAATCGTTGCCGAAACACTTTTCCAACATTTCCAACGTCCGTGCGCCACTAAATCCGTTTTTTACGCAAAATTTAATACAAGTTCGTTGTTGCAAATTTAAATCCATTTCTGCAATCTTAAAAAATCGCCAACACACACAGAGATAGATGTACTCTTGGCTACGTAACTTTTGCAAATGTCAAGTTATGACACTAAGATTTAAAGGGAATATCAACAACAGATGTACCAATTTAACAAAAAAAACAGAACTCAAATCGGAACGATGGGAGCGCCACACGGTGGTTATTCCGGGAACTTTTTGTTCATAGTAGTACTTTCTATGGTTTTATGACAGGGAGTGAAATCGCTAAAAACCATATAACGATGAAGCTGAAATGCCCTAGATGATATAAGCTACACGTCCAATGTCGCCGCAATAGCTTGAAATAGTAAATATTATTTAACATGCAAGGAATTCCTATATTTTAAATATTGTCCAATATTTCCAATAATTATCATGTTTCATCGATATTTCAATCATTACCTTAAATAGGCATTCGGTATATGTAAATGAATTTCACAAAGCCACTAGTTTAGTATTCGAATATTTATGGCTTTCCGGCCAGCAGGCTTTTCTCTCTACCATGCAGTCCATTGTTAGCAGTTTTTAGGGGAGGCGACCGAAAACCAAGGTCATTTGCGCCATTAGACATGGGATAGAAAGGGAAGGGTGGAGAGGAAAGGGAAACCCGGGGTCGGTATTAGCCTACTCTTATCGAAAGGCGCCAAGGGGTCCGCAGTTTAACGACCCATCCAACGGACATCGTACTCGCTGAAAGTGCTCTCCCCAATGCACCTCTAGTAGGGATCGGGATACCACTGAAAAATATTTGTCGTGTCCGGAATTCGAGCCTGGGCCATCACGGTGGAAAGCCCGTACGTTAGCGGCCGCACCATCCCGAATCTCCTGTAGTCCATTTTCTTTGAGACTGGGTACATTTTGCCAGAACTCCTTGAAGGCTCTATTTCTTTCCTCCTCAAATAAACGCTTTAGTTCTTTTTAAACTGTTACCAATCTCATCCCACGGTGGGTCTTTTTACCTCGATATCGGTGGTGGGAAGTTGGCAAATTTCGGAGTAATTTTTTTTTCGGAAAATATTATCAGTTCTCTATCATTCTCTCCTTTCCACCCTTTCAGCACTCTATCTGCTGTGTGAGAGAGGATAAGGGTAGATAATGACTTTGGTGGGACGTGACTTCACAGGTATGATGTCAAGGAGGAGCGAAGAAGTGATGCGAGGAAATGAGGTTAAGATATTATTTTTATTGTAAAAGTTTAAATTGCTAGATTTAAAGGTTGGAGGGTACGGTTAGGTCATGGGAAATTTTTCTGTTTTGGGCAGGGATCTGGGAAAATTTGATAGAGAATTTGGTTTCGGTAGAGTTTGAGCGCCATTTATTTCTGTCTTTTGTCACAGCAATGTCCTTATCGGCCAATATGACGGTTCGGAATGATGAAGGGTTACAAAATCTTCATTACAGTAACGTAGTATCAACTTGTTTCCACTCCATGTAAATCACATTCGTAATTTTATTATCATATAGTTTTCTTGTCGTCTTTGTTTGTCTTCTCCTTTGTTGTTCTTTGCCGTATAGTTTGTTCTCGTTATTGTTTCTATGTTATCTGGGAGGCTGCTATTTTACCGAGCATCAAATTCTTGGTGGAGGCATTTCATTTGGCAATTTTATCAATAGCAATAAATCAAATGGCAGTTAACGATACTCATAATTATGAATTTACCCTTTACAGCGTGAATGTGATAGAATCCACCTTAAAGTATTTAATATGTATAATTAGTTATAATAATGTACATATAACAATAGACTAATAAAGTTAGCTAATTAATAACCGCCCTAAGCTTGCAGATAACCTGCTTAAGTCAATATTGTCTTTGTTTCTTCAGCTATGCTTCATATGATGGCTAACATTTGCTTGTTTATCAAATGATTTTTATTTATTTTTCTTCATAGATTTATCTTTTATATTAAAATATATTGCCTAGTTTGACTTTAACAATAGGAAAAGTGAGTTTGTTTACTGAATGTGGTGTAGTGAAGGGCGCCAGAATTGTGCGATGAGCTCACAGGCTAGCCCAATGATAGAGGTTAGCATATATTTTTATGTACTGAGGTCGTGTTTTCGTGTAATTGCTTTATTGAGTTCACAATACGATATAACCTCAGCTGCTAAGGAACTTTAAAACTAATTTACGGATAATTTTCAAGAATTCATTTACTGTGAGTCAATCATAATTTCCATATTGTGTGCTTCTTGCCATTTATCATGAACGTTATTTCTCATCTTCCTCTAATCATAATTTTAAATTATAGTACCTTATTTTTGAAATTAGTAATTTTGTATTGAATTTTTTTGAGGTAATTAGTCGGTAGCAAGAGGAAAATGTATCGGATAGCAAGGCTGGCTGAATTGATGAACGGTAGTTAATCACCTTGTTGAGCAGAAGGGATCGATTTTCCGCGAAGAACAGAAGGATCGAGTGCGTGTAACCCTAAATTAGGATAGGGGAACGTCTGTAATGCTAAATTATTCCGATGGACATTCGAAGTCAAATAACCAGCTCGCATAAGGATGAAGGAAATGGGGATAAATATATGCCGATAATGAGTAAAATCAATCTGTCAAATATTGCGTTAAATCATATACGTCTCTATTTCTGCTGATGATCGTCATTTATAAATGTAATAATGTTGAATTTGCACTCTATGTGGAAGATAGTAGGGAGATGTAGTGGTTTGATTTGAAATGTTTCAATTTGAAAGCAAATTATCGGTCATAATTAATCACGTTCAGGGTTCCAATTAAATTAATCTTTTAGGCAATATTATCCATACTTGCCAATCCTTCGATTGAGCTGACGAAACTTTGAACTTTTTCTAAATGCGGTAGCTCTAATAAAGAACATATAGTAACACTATCTTTATAACGTTCGCATTGCACCATATCACGCCTAAAACTACTAAATTTGTACGGTAGCTCTAAAAAAGATTTTTTATAGGGGAGATTTACTAGGATAGGTTTTCTGTAGGGTAGCATTCTTCCTCAAGTCTACTATTAATCGCTTCATCTCTCTCATTCTGGGCCGTAGTCTTAAGTTCATCTCCTTTACTGGTATCACAATAACCATATTCATCAATCCATCTTCCCCCAAAATATTTTAAATTATTTTATCTCATTTCTATTCAGTATTATTTTCTTCCTCCTCCCATCCTTAGATTTAATCTAAATGAGATGAAGATGAAGTAAATCTTCATCATTTATTCGATCTGTTCTTTGATTTCATTAAACTACCGTATCACCAATTTTCCTTGATTTGGGGTTACTTTTCATACTGCTGTTGCAATCTCTGCTCCGGGATCATAAATAATCCTGCACGCGATGTAATTGTGATGTACGGATTTAAGTCGGATGTACCTAAACCTGACGAGTGCGTTCATGAGGATGGTGGGATGGCCTCCCGATATTGATGTTTTGTTTGAAATAAGCGAGTTCACTCGATGAATCGACGACCTTTCACACCAGTCAGTAGCACTCGAAAGGTGTTGCGATGCACGACCTCAGTTTTTAGTCTCTTCCCGGAATGGTTCGAAAGCTTTGGACTCTTATCTTTGGGTAAGGTAGACTAAAAAATAATACTGATGCCTATACAGTTTCCATGAATTGGAGACTAAATGCTACTCAAAAATACTCCTCTTGTCACCCTAAGTTGCTACCCTTCGGAAGTAAAGAAATCTGTTATCTCTTCTTCACATGATTGAAAATAATCGACATAGGTTAGAGAAATACTCATCTAATCGTATGCGTGGTAACAGTTACTTTAGCGGGTTTCGGAGAGGGATGTGGACGGCAACGGAAATCACCGCATTATTATCATGAGGAGCAAGCGGGTCATAAACTGTTTTATAATAGCGTTACCATTTATTACCTTTTCAGTGCCCGTATATCAACCCCACGTGAGTTACGAGCCTCAAACTCCTTGTGAGCGGGTGAATACTTGGCGCAGGGGGATGGTATCGAGCTCAATTGATAACAGGAGCCTCCATTGAAGCCACGAAGCTTTTTAGGGCAAACTTCGACCCCTTTCCCATCCATGTGATGATCCGCGACGTTTCATCGACAACCCATTGTACCGCGAGACTTTTTATAACTTTTTCTGTCTCGATTTTCATGCAACGTTGATATCGTGGGCTCAAGGAGGAGAGAGTGTCGCGTGATTAGTGCTCTCGACCCGCCTTCTCCCCATACGATCGACCGAGATTCCAGGGCCGGCCACCCTCTCCATCCCCTTCCACCGATAGAATCGCTCGATTAATGGACCCTCCCTTGACAAGATGTTGACTGGACGTGACCAGCGCAGTTGATACTTGATACCCTACCCCTGTGGTTCCCAATCGTTTTGTGTTGAGGGCTCGAAATGCTCTATAAAATATCCGCATGCTGGACAAAGGAGAACATTTTGACTTTAAGTACGTTTTCTCATGTCAATAAGTCAGGCACAGCTTCACTGTCAATGAATTTTGATGTCTTTTACTTGTGTCCCGCGTTGTATTTAATGTAATTAATCTTTATATGATACGTGAGGACTCGGGAGTAATATCCAACAGAAGCTTTGCTCCTATTTCAAGCGCCGAATTTATTAGCAAATGGATCAAGCTGTGAAGCATGACACTATTACTATTGAGAGAAGTTTACGACTTCGAATGGCGCACATGGTAAAGGGATAAGAGTATTTTAACTACTGAAAACGAATTTGTCAAGTTTTAAAGTCGAGGTGCTCCTATTAAATCTTCTGCGATGAACACTTTGGTGATATTCATGATGTAATCAAGCGCAACGTGCCAAATATGAAGTTTGCGAGATAGAGACCTTGAGATTTCTAATAATAATTTTGGCCAAAATTTCTTTTGAATATTTTAATATTAATTTCCGGTTCCATTGGTCTTTCGCTGACCTACGATCATAAAAGTGTTTGTATCAGCCTATTAATTATTCAAACGGATTAATTATTAAATATAATGAGATATAATATGCCATCAATATTAGTCATTATATCGACAGGGGTTTTTTTATCACTTAAGACCAACATTTTTATCGCGGCTGCTGTTTAATGTTTCCTGTGAAATCCAATACGTCCAAGCCAGGAAATAATTGGTATTAAGTATGAGATTCAAGAAATGCTTGGCTTTCTTACTTCTTCTTTCCGATTGACGATATTTTTACTTCTACTCTCACTTGGAGCATAGTCTGTGCAAAAACAGTTGTACCATTTCGGAAAATTGGCACCCTGTCTCGCACAGGTAGCTTGCGGATAGATCGCGTTCTGCATAGCTATGAACTATTGAATTGATAAATCTCCATCTACATCGCTACAGACACAGAATGTAGCTTACATTAATGTTTGGGTTCGTAACCCATATTATTAGTGTTCATTCTTCCGTGAAAACCGGAATGCTTAATATAATGTATGGAAGGGTAATGTGAATGACTTACCGGCTTCTGGGATCGAATCCTATCGAGGAGATGTTGTAATTTCATTCCAATATTAAATTAATATCGTTTACGCCTAGGCCTCTTTAGCTAAGTACACCCTAATTTTGACCCTAGATTTCTCTCATACGTAATTCTCAGTTAAGGCCGTGTATTAGAAAATTTTGCCAATAGAAGACTTAATACTTGTATGCCAACGCTAAATTCTAGTCTAATTTAGCGTGAGAACCGACAAACTTTGCAATATCTAGTGGGTAATATATTTTCTAAATGGAAGGTAGGAATGTACGGAAAAACACGCACGCATGAAAAGTACGCATTCATAAATTTACCTTAAAAATTCACGCCGGAAAAACAAGGGCCACTTGATCCTAATACCAAGAAATTCACTTGATATTATTGTACTTTGGTCTTGCCTAAGAGTAATTTACGTCATATTAGTGGCTGCAAATTTGATAAAAGAATGCTTATACCAATATATTTTATTAATATCACGTTAATAAACGAAGTATCAATAAGTATTCCTTGGGTAGTTATATATCGTAAACCAGAATTCGCAACGATTTAATTGAATTGTAAATCAGCTAAATGTTAATATTTAGGGTTTGTAATTCATTGCATCGGTTTGTAAATTACGGGTTTCTCGTAATGAATTTGTAAAATCGTTAAATATTAAATATCAGTTCTATTTAAAAACGTATGAAACCTGTTTAGAAATTTTCTCATTCTGGGAATAGGGCGCGTTATCATCAACGTGATTATTCAGGGTTGATTTAACTGAAGCTGAATATATCTGCAGAGCAATGTGATCTCGCTTAAAAAATTATAGTTTTTAACTACTCGGAAGACAATTTAGTCAGAATATGAATTTATGTAAAACTAATATATTTTTAATTTTCAGAAAACGTCAGTAGATATAGTAAAAAACTTGTAATGCCTCAAAATATTTTTTTTAAGATTTGTTTTCAATCTTGAAATTTAAAATACAACCAGGAAATTGGGTACATACCACTGGGTTTGGATGTAACACCATGATTTTTCCTCTTCAAGCTAATCTTGCTTACGTTTGACGTGAATGGCGTTCTTTTAATGCAAATGAAAAATTTCATATTTTTGGTCAATTTAATATTTATTGTTCCAAAGACTGTATTATTTAATAGTTTGAATTCGAGGCATATTCAAAAAGTAAGGGCCATTTGGTCATAAAAACCTGTTCGTTAGAAAAGTTTTTATTGGTGGTTTTAGTTTTTTACCAACCTACTTATTTTTTCCACAGCATTCACTTCCAAGCAATTTTCATAGCGCTGCACCAGCTTATTTAATGCCTTAGTTCAAAAGTTCTCCACTAGGGAATTTAACGAGCTGACAACTGCGGTCTTGAGTTTCTTGTCGTCTTAGAACCGTTGCTCACCAAACCCGGGAGCTATCTGGGGATGAGGATCGTTTAATTCTAGCACAGGATTTAGATTGTATTACTAAATGGTGTCCAAAATGGGGATTGTGATTAACCCTTTCTAAATGTACGGTGGTAAATTTCTTAAAAGGATCAACGGGATTTGTTAACAAATTAGCTGGACGTGACCTAGAATTAGTTGATGCGGTAAAATACCTAGGTGTTACAATCTCTAAAGACTTGAACGGACCCAAATACGTAAAATCTGATTGAAAGCATACTTATTAAAAACTGGGATTTATTAGAAAAATTGTCGGCGGAAGTGACTCCAAGGTCAATGAACGTTGTTACCACGCTCTTGTAAGGTCTCATTCAGAATATGCATGTTGAGTATGGGGTCCGAGTGAAAAAGGCCTCATTCGCGAAATTGAGAAGGTTTAACGCCGGGCAGCCCGTTTTGTTAAAAATTCTTACAATAAAATGAGAAGCGTCACTGAAATGTTTCTAGAGTTTCGAGAAGAAAGACGATTCAATGCTAGGTTGAACTTACTAAATAAATTTAGAACCGCATATTTCAGCACCGAGTGCTCGCAAATTATTCGCATTCCAGTATACATTGGTCGCTTGGATCATGTATATAAAATTCGGGAAACAGATGCTATGACTAGCAGACCCAAGGACTCCTTCCCATGGACAATACGGGATAGCAACGGTAGCAACTTGTACTTTTCGACAATGCCTCGTATTTGGATCTTCACAAGGGAGTAACGTTTATGAAAGTTGACAGATTTTGAGAAAGGAGTAATATCAAGGGACCGATGGGCATTCTCTCTTCCTTGGGGAACACCAGATCTGATTTTAATCAATTGTTTAACTCAGCATACATTTTATATAATTATCTATCGAAAGTGTTCTGGTGTTAAACTTCAAATGGTTTGCTGAAATATCTTGTAGAATGATTTATTGAAATCTAGAAATACTATTTTCAGTCTAAGCAAAAATACTATGGGCAAAAAATCCAGTTGGGATTACTAAAAGGATATGCACTTTTAAATAAAATGCTGATTTTTGATAAATTAATTTTGTCTATCGAAAAGGTTAATAATTTAGCTGATAATTTTATGTCAGTGGAGCTTACTGAAAATGGATAAAGCTGATTTAGGCCCGATTCTGAAGAGTTTTATGTATTTGTGCATATGTTTGTACGGTAATGGGTCAATTTATTGCATTTAGGGATTTTCAGCGAGTGCTCTCAGTTGTTGCATTAAATATCAAATCACCATCATCAGTATTTCAATCCTAGGATTGAAATACTGATGATGGTGACGATTCTACTCTATTTAATGTCAATTCCCTCATTCCTTGATACCCTGTCTGTTTTACGTCCTTCTTGATTTGTTTTATATACATGTCTCTTGGTCTTCCTCGTGGAATCTTTCCTTCTATAGTATTCCTAATCAATCCATTGTGCCTCAATTTGTGTCCAATCCATCTATTTCTTCTTTGCCGTAGCGTTCTCCATATGGTTCTATCCTCTTCTACTCTTCTATATACTTCCTCGTTCCTTACTTTGTCTGTCCATTGAATCTTCAACATTCTACTCCAGCAACATGTTTCAAAGGCTTCTGTTCTTCGCTCATCCACTTTTCAAATATCAAATATATGCATAGAATTTGAAAGGTAATCTATGGTGCATGTAGCAGCTTTGGTGCGTAAAAATAAGTTATTTTGGATCAAAGGCATTGGATTTCACGACGATCACTTTTTGAACACCTCTCCCATGTTATTGACTCTGGCGATCACTGACTCTAGTTTTTGATGCAGCAAACCGTTCTTTGACGGTTTAATTGACTCTCCTCTTTAAACTATGGAATGAGTAAAAAAGGTTGAATTTCGGGCACAGTTCTTTTAATGATATCGGAATTCTTACTCTGAGTGCTGTTGCTGAAATTAAAGTTATTTTTAACCGCAGTAGATAGCAACCATGGCATAGATTTTTCCTCGTGGGAAAAATTGAAAGTACAGTATATTTTGACTTTTTTTCTGTTTACTCTCCTTCAAATACTTGTGACTGATTGATTTTTAACCGGAAAAACTAAATTTGAGTGCATCCCACTGTTACTGCCTTTGTATTTTTATGAGGTGAATTGTTATCGGCATCGAATAATTAAAAGATTATGCAGATAGTTTACTCCCTCACATGCCCTCTAATCTAAAGTATTGCTTCTTTCTTGAGCATTGAACACTTCTCGGATGCATATTTTCCGCGATCCTTTTTTTAAACACGCCAGGTGCGTCCCTACAGCCTATGCTGTAGGGACGTGAATTTAGGAATCGGACTTTGCATTGGACGGTTGGCGGGTTGGTTGAAAAATTATCATATATGTAGGGTTCTATTTATTCAGCTAGAATAAGAAACATCGTGGGAAAATTGCTCTAAAAAGATACACTTGCTTTTTCTGAGTTGGAAACTTTGAGAACATTTTAGAAATCAGCCTTACCTAACAGGCAATGGAAGAATTGAAAATTTCAAGCAATGAAGAGAATGGAGGTGATAAAAATGGCCTACTGTAATACATGTGCCTAATTGCTGCTCGAGTGGCTTATTGCTACTCTGGAAAGTATGGCATTGTTCGATGGATCTATACTTCGAAAACACGATGAGAAATCAGGCCAGCAGTTGACACTAGAAATCTACCCGCTTCAAAAAATTTATTCTTTAAGCTTTTCCCGGGACTGCTTTTTGGGAGGGAAATCTCCCGCGGTCGGGTTGTTTTTGTTGACGAAGTAAGCGCCGTCGTCTCTGGGTCAGGGGGAATGGGAGGGAAGAAAATCGAGCGGATATCCTCCCCCCCACTCCCCCACTCCCCCCGGAAAAGCAACCGGGGCCAGAGAGGGTGGGTGAGGAGGTGAGTGGGAGTCGGAAGGCGAGAGGGCCGAAGCTGAAGAGCCCCGCCGTTTCACTTCCCTTTCGCGTCCATTTGCCGCGGGACTAGATCGCCCCGCCTCGATATGATTCCACGCTTCACCCGGCAAGGCAACACGTGGGGCGCCCTGGTTGGATTTTTGTGTTCGGCGTGCCCTGCTTGCGGCGGGACCGAGATAACCCGGAGATAAACGTCGTAAATCCAGGCGCGATAGTACTAATCAGTTCGACGTTCTCCTACCTTCACCTGAAAATCCATCAATACTGAGCCGGCCTTCGTCTGCTTTAGCAAAGCCATACGTTTTCCCATTTGAAATGGTAATACTATCACACTTTACGGCTAACGAGGATATTTTGTGCAGGCACGAGTGGCTCGTAAAAGATAGAATGCCCTTTTATCGAGGGGGGGAATTTGAATTTGCAACTTTGAAATAAAAAAAGATGATGGCTTAGGTGTGATATAAGTTGCTGAATACTTGGAGCAAAATAAACTTATGACTGGCATGTTGGGTATTCTGGTGGGGAAGAATTTCACATACTGAAACGAAGGTAGCTGGTACCTTTCCCTGCACTTATTGGATGAGATATGAAAACTAGTTTTTCTTGTATTGTATTGAGGCTGAAAAAATCGCGTTAGCCTGAATAATTGAGACTATTTAAAGGTCCCAATGGAGGCGCAAAGAGCAATGGAGGAGCAATTTGTATATGCTTGTGAGCGCTTGGTGTTTTATTTCAACGATATCACATTTTAATCTATTTTATTCCTTTGGGGATTCTATTGATTGAGCTAAAATAAATAGGGAACTGCTAGATAAATTTACGAGATACCGCCGTATTGACGACGTCACTGTCATTTTAGAGCCGAAGGAGATTATTTTAACACGTTCAAGTGAATATACTGATCCAGGGTTATCACTTTTCTCACGTAAGTGATTTTAAAGGCATTTGTAAGTGCTCTTCTTTCCTGCAGAAAGCAAAATAAGGCCGTAGTACAGTGAAGTATGAAATAAATTAGACAAAGTAATTTTATTTCTAGAGCTGAAAAATCTAAGCTTTGATGAACAGTACCCTCCCCCAAGGTGAAAAGCGTGTGTGGTACATTACGTGTGTCAGTCCACCAGTATTTTAATTTTCAAAAGTTCATGTACTGATAAGCGATAGGCATAATCTGCAACTAAAATGAGAGTGTTTTAACGAAAAGTATTGTTGGTTTTCGATGTAAGCAACACGAAAGAAATATTCAATGACGCTTTGTATTCCCTCGTCAAGGGCTGACATTAAGTGGTCCCTTTTGTGTTTGAGCATCTCAACTTAATTTAACACATTTCCTTTTAGAAGCACGTAGTCCCAACGCAGGTGGGTGTGTTTATTAATACCTGTAGATGGGCAAATTTATCATCCGAAGCAATGATATTCGAGGGCTAATATCCAAATACGCGATCAATCAGTAATTCAACCTGGTGTTTATTTTCTAAAGGTAACTCAAGAGGAAAATTCCTCGAAGTGTAGTCACAGGGTTGATGTAAAAATATCTGTGCTACATGGAATGAGGATGCACGATTAATGGTTTGGGAGATTTTTCTAAATTTGAAGACTGTAAGCGCGCCTGCAAATCCTTTTAGTTAATTTAGAGCAATTTGTATGGTCTTATAGAACGTATAGGATAATTATGCGTGCTATTACGCGTAATTCTCGATATATGGGATCGAACTTTGCTTACACAAGCAGATGAGTGTGATTAAGACACGGTAATCAGAATGCCTTCGGAAGTAGACAGCGCTTGGGAAAAGCAGTCGCTGATTAGACGCTCATGTGAGGAACCGCCTCGTTTATGCGCTCCCCTGATCCTCTAGCCTTCCATTTCGTCAGACCAGGGATTATTTTTTGTAACTATTCGAGACTTCTCCCATCTCCTACTCACGTGCAATTAACTTATCTCTTCCGTTTACTGAAGTCCGACCGCCTGACGTCGACTAAATTTGCTTTGAAATTGGGGAATGATCAGATTTCCTTCGGCCTAAGATAATAGAGTTCAGCTGCCTTCACAAAATTATGTTTTCCTTTTGTTTAAAACTTGGAACAAGGGTCATAAAGGGGTGGGGGAACGCGATGCACGCAAAGAGATTCACTATATCAGGATTTAAGCGACTGTTTGATAGCTAATGAAAACCTATTCACGTTCAAAAATTTTTGCTTCGTGTACTACGCTCTATATTTCAGATTTTTACTTTATCTGATTGTTCCAACTTCATATCTACACAGTGAATACTACAGTGAATCTTGATGTTCCTTTAAATCGTTAATATTTAAACCTCGTGTTTCACTAAGAATGGGTCTTGAAAAAGGGATAACCATAATTATTTATTATATTCCCCCTTGCTCCTTATAGCTGATGGTGTTTGACCTTTCCGATTTCAAAATTACGTTTCTCAATATTTTTTTAATAAAATACTACCTACTTAGTGTCACCTTATTCATGAGTTTCTTCTAGAGCATTTGCTGATACTACCATAGCCTTATGTGAATATCTCTGCTCAATGTGCAATTCTCAAGAGATGCCATCCGTTGATAAATGTGATTAAGTTTCTTATTTTTTCATCTTCCAAGGATATATTTCTAAATGTTTTCTTGTTATTAAGCTCATATAAAGAATTCCTGGCGATTGAAATATTGTGTGATCCAGACGTGTGATTCTGTGTAATATCGTTCAAACCTTCGGAGTATTATTTATTCCATTACTTATTTTTTCCAAATATTTTATCTTTAATTCGAATTTAGATAACGGAACTAAAAAATACTAGTCTTCTGGGAGAATTCGAGCCAAAGTAATGCGATCTATAGATAAAGAATTGAGATATAACGATACTGTATCAAAGCGGCCATGAAATAAGAAAGAAATAAAAAAGAATTTATGCTGAAGTCAGATATATGCCGTTAAATCTAATGGTTCTAATGCGTTTGTCTTCTATTGGTATAGATCATTAACAGTACATGTTTAAACGCGCATTGGATGACTTTACAACATGCGACAAGTAGAGTCACGTAGATACATATTCAATAGACTTCAGGTGCCAATTTCATAGTAGTTTGCATTAGCATTGTCTGTGGAGTTGTCTTTGGCGGTGAGATTACTGAGTTTATGTGCTGCAGTGGTTTCGGCCCTTCGGTACTGTTTGCAAACAATTCCCCCCCTTGAGTAAAAATAGGGTATCACACAGTTAGGTTAGGGCCCCGGTGCTCTCTGAGTTTCCGGGGGATATTTTTTCTTTACAGCTCCCTCGGCGGAAGTCGGGCGTCGTCTCGGCCGTCAGCAGCCCCTCCTACAGAGCCGCATTTAATGCTTTCAGAGACGGGGGTGGCATCACTCGGAGCATCGGAGGAGGACTGGGAGATTAATGATTTGACATTTATTGGACCTCTTCTCGGGTCGGGGAAGGGTTTCGTCCCGGGCACACGACACCGTACACAGTCGACATAGGGGAGGTACTGTGGGATGTGGGAGGCGACGGGTTTATCCTGCATTTGGACCGTGGACACACACCCGAGTAATGTTTGGTGTTCTAAAACGAAGCATTTTATTTTCTCTCAAATACTTATTATTTTCAGTGTTGACGAAGTTTCTCCCTGGGTGGCGGAATATTTTGCGATCACATGTGTTCGAAATAAAGCTAACTAAAAGAGGTTCGGCTTCAATTTAACTTTTTGGTTTAAGATTTTATGGCATCGGCCCTAAATACGAAATTTATTGATACTTTGGCTTAAATGTGAGGACAGGGTTTTGCGTGTTTTACTTTTAGTAGTTGTATTTTTATGAAAAAACTGTGCATATTAGATTCTCTTAAAGCAATTCCTATTTACGTGTGGTAATTAAAAAGAGCTCAAAACTGCCAGATCGAATATCATAACATGTTTTACTTAATTATTACGAATTTTCACAATAATCAATTCTTTTAACAAGCCACCAAGATATCTCATTCCTTAAAATTTATCTTTTTGTTGGCTCCCTGATATTTAGGCAGATTCTCCAATTCGTTAGGTTGAGGAGAAATTTCTCTAACATCACTCCTGTTAGTTTTAGGTGAAGGTATTGTCTCGCGTAAAAACTATGGCTCTGAAATTTTCCAAAGTAATGAATAGTGCGTTATCATATTGTCATCATTACATTGAATTGTTTACCTTTCGTAATTGCAGGAGCAGTTTGCACGGCGGATAACCGAATTTCACTACTTCAGTTACTTCCTAAGTCGTGTGTGCTTCTCCCTGAAAATGATATTGCCGTTTCGCCAATTAAGCAAATTTTCCCCGCGTGTACGCTATACGATTATTCTTCTGGAACGAGAGCTTCTCGGTTACGTTATAATGTACACGAATCGCCGAAAATAGCAGATAAACTAGTTTTGCAAAAACAATGTTATCGAGTTGGATAGGGTTAGAGTATAAGTGAGAGGGGATAAGTTATCCGGGCATATTTGTGTCCGATATCTGATCTAGGACGCGATAATTGATCTAGGCGCAGCGCATAGAGAGAAGAATATTTTCCAAACTCATTTACCTGCACAATATCTGTTCAATAAAGGGTGAGCTTAAATATTTTAGATTTGCCAAATTTGTTTTGTAAAGTTTCATTTTGTTTTATACAAACAGATTAATTTATTGGTGGGTTCATGGTATATGCTTCATTGAGTTGGTTCCACAGATGAGCACTTGATAGCCGTTGTAATTTGAACCATATTCAGTTCGTCTATACCTGATTCTGATTGTGAAAAACGCTTAAATTGAATTTTTTCACATTGGAAAACAAGAAAAAGCCACACTTTTGGAACATTGGGAACATGAAGCGCACACTTTATATCGATTTTCGCGAGATAATCGAGATTTTTGAGGTGGGTTTCCCGGAACTTACCACTCAAAATGTGTCGTATGTGTAATTTTTCAGTTGACAACGTCTGTGTAGCACCCAGTTAAATGTTAAGTCTTTCCAATAATGCTGTTAATATTATTCGGTAGTCTTTTCTCACATTGTCTGGAGCGTTCTTTATATTTATTTCCGCAAGCCAGTGACTGGAGCTCCGGGTCCACTTTTCTTGAAATATGATATTCTACCCTGTTTAAACATTAAAAACCATGTTCTGTCTATACTCTAGGGAACTGCAGACTTTTTGCAAGGCTTCTGTAGTATAATAATACATCTGCTATTCATTCAAGAAAAGTAAAATTCCAATGTAATGTCACATGTCACCTCATCGTTGCCGTAGGCGAAGTGATCATGTCTCGCTCCAGAATTACGTCGGCTATTGCTGAGCCGGATTCAAATTAGTAAAACCTATAATCTATGTCACAGATAAATTCAGCTTCGGGAAAATTAATATAAAATTACATTGTGAACAAATTATGGGAGTGAATCCTTATTGAGAAATCTTTATATCGGTTATCAGGAAGAAATACGAAGCACAATATTACGTCGTGTAAACGTACTGTAAGTGCGATTTAATCGCCATTAACAGTGCCAGCATGAATAAAAATTTTCATCAAACATATAATAAAAGCATGCAATGTAATAAAAATGGTAAATTCAAGCAAATTTTATGAGGTATTTTTGGAATTTATGGAATTCTTTCCATTTATTTAATTATTTCCATGTTCAAATTGCAACATACGTACAAGATCCACCTGACATTTTCTTTCTCTTCTGCGGTGTTAGCCCACTCATTAATCAGAAATTTTATTTTTAGTATATAAATGTCACCAGTTTTTTTAGGAAAGTCTTAATTAGAGTGGTAATAATACTTACACCACGGTGACGGGGGGAAGAAGACGTCGAGTGATAAATACATCTAGCATTACCTAGAAAAAAAATTGAAAATATTGTGGACAATGGGCCATAGGTTCCTCCAGTTTAAGACACGGCACACTTATTTGAATAGTATACGAACATTAGACTCACTCAAACCCAATGATAGCGGGTCCTGTAGGAAGTTATTATTTTCTAATTACGTGTCAATATTTTGCTGGCAGATTATTTCGTTTTTCCCTTTACCTAATCCCTCCTTCACTCTCAGAAACTGTTCTTTCTTTTCTTTCATCTCTCATATGTAATTCTATATAATCATCATGCTTTTATGGAGTTTCAAATTATTTAATTCTTTTAATGAGAAAAATTGTGTGAAAACCACTTCAAATGGAGCAAAAAACGAGGATCCTTAGACAGCAAAAATATTTCATTTAAGGAACATACATGTCTTTTTAAGATTGGCGAAAGAGCCGATTCGAATTGAAATGGAAGTCATTGTTATGTTACCCATTGCAGCCATTGTTATATATGATTTAATATAACTGAATCAGTTCCTTCGTACGTGCCCTGCAACTAGCATGGTGGTCAAATTCCTGACTCATAGGCCTATGGATTTGAACTTCACCTCGGCTGCAACTCGGCGAGTGTTGTTGTTCTTCAATTCCCGGGATGAGTAACTCTGTAAGGTTTGACATGACTTATGCCTTCGGAGCTTCTACCGTCAAACCATCTATTGGAATTCTTCTATTGCCGGAGGAGAGTACATTACCTCGCATGATTGAATGAGGAAAACTTCTTTCATTGTGGAATTGCGTTTTTGAAGCAGAGGGGACGGGGAAGGGGCCGAAAAGAGGTGGAATCAGTACACATGTACACGAAGGTAATCCACAAAACGGACAGGAGAGTCGTCTTCCCCCTTCTCTCCCCTGCCGGCTTAATCTGGAATGGCGTCCCCAGAATCCACCCCCTCCGCCTCTCCTTCCTGGGGCTTTGGCATGCTGAATTGGCGGCCGGTGGCGATGGCCCCCGGGGTTGAAACATTCACGGGGCACTTCTCCCGGACCAAACGCCCCGTCCTCTCATCCAGTCCGCCTCCCTCCCTCCATCCTCTTCATCTCCCCTCCACCCCCACTGAATCCGACGCAGCAGGACCCACCCACCCAGAGCTTCAGGACCCCCTCTTCCACCTCCCCGTCCCATAAGAGTGCCCCCCGGGCCATCCAACTCGTCTCCACATTACCCCTCCCCGCTCGAAAAGGATAGTTGAGTGGGACTTGGTGTAGCAGGAGGGTGACCTTTGGGTAACGGGGAAGGGGGTGCGGGGCCGAGGAAGGCTTCACCTTGGAATCGGGAAACAGATAAGGAATAGGTGCGGGGTTAGACTCTATGGGGCGGGGTGGTTAGTGGATGGAGGGTTTTAGGGGTGGCGTTGTGGGATTGTGGGTTGAAGGGACGTGAGTGGGGATAGAGCGAAGGAAGGACAGGGAGGGTGAGGGGATAGGGGAGATAAGAAAGGGGTAAAGGAATTGATTTAGGGATGTAGGGAGGGATAGCTGGGTGGCAGGGTTGAGGGCGGGAGAGCCAGGGTAGGGAGGAAGGAGTAGCAGGAGGGATCCTTAAGGGAAAGGAATGGAGCGGAGTTGGAATGAAGATAAAGTTCAATAGGTTTTTATCGGTCTTAGTTACGGAGCGGGTGCCAGAGGGCTTACGGGTGAGACCGGTCAGTCATTGCAAGACTTATGCCTTCTTATTACTCCCGAAGGTCTCAGATTGATACAATGGACGTGGATAGGTCGTATTCCTCTCGACTCTGAGCTACCATTTGTTTTCGAGGGGCGGTTGAAGCCGGAGCCAGCTCAAAACTCAGCGGTAAGGTAAGCACCACCGGCCCTTGTGTAGGTGTTAGGAATTTAGTAGGGTTGACAATTTTGGCTCAGTTTATACCGCCACTATCAGCGAAATTTGTCCTACTCTTACTTAATTCCGGTCCATCCTCGAGTTTAATGGTGGATGGAGGAGATTTATCAACAGTCTTGATATGATTTTGACTAGCTGCAGAGAAAATGATGTTGCACGCGTGACGTGACTTTTCTCTTTTGAATTTCTACCCACAATTATGCCAAAAATATTGAAAGAACCTGAAGAAATTCACAAGTAGAGCACAAGAAAAACATATGAAACATTTAACGAATAGTTGAAGGGATAACCCTTAAGAACAGCTGAAATGAGACTCAGCCTGATATCGAAATCGAGACAGATCAACAGGTATTTGTTACTCTACGGTTTCTCAAAAGTCTCATTCGCTGTTTTATGCCGGAGCTAGTAGTTTGTTTTAAATTCGTTAGTAAGTAATTCATTTCTCCATTGCAGTATTGAAATTTTGTTTGTAGGAATCGAGTCGTGTTGGTAATAATATTATCCTTTTATTTATTTACAGGCTATTCGTGAATTTTCTTCCATTTATGTAGGGGATAACTCAGTTTTAGCTGTCATTAGAAAATGCGATGATATAAATTGATCTTGTTTCACTTGGAGATTATAGGTCCGTTCCCAGGGATATTAATTCTCGTAAACACCGATTAAAGCCACAAGCCCCTGAAGCTGCTCCATGGAAAAAGAGAATGCAAACTTCATGGGTTGTGAGTTTCATCGGAGACCAACCCGTTTGCTCATCGCGGGTTGGAATCGTTCCTCGGAAATGGGCTCTTTGATGGGAAGACAATAATGATTCGAATTGAGACATGGAAGCATTAGACCGACATTACCGTGACCTTTGGTGAAAATGAAAAACCTCATACCAGTATCACTAAACTTAATGGGAGTGATTAAGAGGGGGGGGAGTCATGAAAGTTACCGATAATCTGTTATTAATGGGTGACCATGTTTATTTTCGGTGAGCGGAAGATTTGAGAGACCCATTATTTGGCGACGAAAGGGTTGGAAAGCAAATATTGATCACTAACGGGGCCATTATGGCCCATTGACAATATCCATTTAAAATTTGTCTCAAAGCTACTTACAAGGCTGTTAATTTTACGTGGAACTGTTTCGATTTTAATGAATCTGTATCATTTAGTTAACAGGTTGATATGGTTGAGATCAAGGTGTAACGAAGTTAGATTATAAGATTATATGCTTCAGTTGGCTGATTTCTCGGTCGTTTTGTGTCAAAAGCTGAACTAGCCATCCAGCTGCGCCAACTTCTATCCATCATCCCTTACAAAATTTTACCATGCTTAAAGTCGTTTAGTCACCAATTGTTCTGTTTTTTGCACTGATTGCAATGGTTAATTCAATAATCATATGTGTAGAATTTGTTATCTGATGTCCTTCGTGAAATGGGTTTGAATGCTGTTATGATGCATACGGATAAGAAAACTGAAAAATGGGTTTCCTTGGGTACTAAAGAATATTGATAAATCCCATCATTGAGTGATAAAATTAAACGTTTACTAAAAATAAATTATAAGCTCTCTTTATACTTCCTTTTGTTAAGAATTTGCAACTTTTACCCGAAATGTAATTAGAAGGAAAAATACACGTAGATGGACTGGGAAGAACTTTCAAGTTGGGCTTAATGTTTTTGAAACTATGAGTGAGACCGGCGGCAAATTCCAGGATTTGCACATATCAAAAATATTGAACACTTCAGTTGTGAAATGCTGGAACTAGCCAGAAAAACCGATATTTCCGAATAAGTGGTCTGAGTCAAAAAGACTGGGAGGAACTCTTTTACTTGAAGAGAGAAACCCGGGAAATCTGGGATGAGACGAAAATCCCGGCATCCACTATATTCTTTCAGTTTTTTAGATATGGAAAGAATTGAATGGAACCGAGATTCGATTCTTATTTCGTTTGATCATAGGCGTCTCAATGGTGTGTTTAATTTCATCGCAAATAGGTTACAGTCACACTAAGGTGAAATCGGGATAGTTCGTAATCGTTGCTGTACTCTATAAAATTGTATGCATATAAATTTAACATCCCTTTTGTAGGGCTGAAAACGTATAATTTTTGGGTAACTATCGTGCCCAATGAATTGTATGTAATGTGCTTCATGTGATCTTATTTCACATAATATTAAAAATGTATGTCGTTCTTCCCTCTAAATAAGATGCTTTTAAGGGTTGATTTTTCGGTGTTTCCACTTATCATAGCAATTAAACATTATATTCCAATTTTTATCTCCCACTGCATATAGTCATATTTGAGCGTGCCAAAATAGGTTCAAATTTATTGTTAGTGAATTGTATATTTTCAGTAACTACTTTATTATAATTAGAGAATTTAAATAGAGCCATAATACTTTTTTATTTTGTTGAGGTGAAGATGGAAAATTTTTTAAGCATTCGACGTATGCTAAAATTTGCTCATCAGATATAAATACAATAGAAACCCTAGTTCATCATAATGTCCAGGAAAATATAACTTTGCCTGAATTGGCGTGCTTGAACTGAGTGGTCAATTTTGTGATGTTTTTCAAAACTAGGTCAAGTTTCCTTGTGCTGTTATAGACCTTCTGTCACTCTCGCGCTTTGTACGTGAATAGAAGAGGCCAACGAGTACGATATGTTACATGGTGAATAGGGGTGTTGGTTCATAATATATATATCGCGATTTTTTTGAGAATAAAAATTTATGGAGTTGCCGAAAATTGGTGTTCTATTTAGTATGACTCAGATCATATGTTATTTTTTTTTTAAACTTCAATGGAGCGAGATTGAGACTTTATAGTCCCTTCTTCTACCTAACCCCTACATATTACATTAAAGACAAACACGTCAACTTAGGTAGGAATCGAACCCGCGACTTCGGATTTGGCGGTCAAGGACGTTACCTCGCCGCTACCGAGGCCGACATATGGGTTAACGGTGGAATTTGTTTATAAGATCATACAGGAATGGATGTTCCTGTACATAGGGATTGTAATGTAGATGGAAGAAAAATAATTTGGTTGATGTTTCCTTTTCGTAGTTATTTAAGCAATTTTATATATTCGTCTACTTAGGATCCGTTAGCTATATGAGAGCATGCTTTTATTGACTTATGCTGAAGTATTGCAATTGTCATAAAAATAGTATTTATTCATACGGATGTCTCCTCAAAATGATGCATACTATATAAAAGAAATATGGCGTCGTACCGTAGAACCACTTTTTTCATGCCTTGTTGTTTTTTCTACGAATATAAATTAGTATAGATGAGAGATAGAGAGTATGCGGAATTGAAGAACAGTTCAATGTGAAGACTCAGGTTGTATTTTTGGACGAAATAGGGAATTGCAGCGATGATTACTGTGTCCATTCAAAATCTACCTAAAACGGTAGATTGCCAATCATAACAATTGTAGTCATCGATAACATCGATTTTTCGGGAGATAATTCTTCAATTTTTTAAAATTTTGTCGTAGGTCATTAGTAATGCAGATGATTTGACATTGAACTGGAAAATGTGCATTCCATCAAAGACGAGCGATGATCAGGCTGTTTCTACCACAGAACTACTTTATAAGGCAGAATACTAATAATAAAAGTAATATATGCTTTTTACCTTCAGTGTATATAGTCAAGTGCAAAATGTTTTTCTAATAACTTGCAATTACTTAAAAAACCTAAAGCCGCTGATATCAGTTTTTTCCCATTTAAAAATTCTGATACAATGAAAAATCTCTGCTGCAATAAAAAAATATATTTCTGCGATGCTTTGTTTTTTATTGTTTGACACTCGATTAAAAATAGTAAATAGATGAGTAATAATTCCTTAAATCCATAGTTTTATCATTAATTTTATTAACGAAGATTCACTTTTCCGGAAACATGCAATTATTTTTTCTGTATCCTGCATTCCGAAAGCATCGATAGAAGCGTAACTAACTCACAGATACAGCCCTTCCTCTTCAACCATCTCTCAATTCTGAAGTACGAGGGAAGCGGAGGTTGACGGATAATTTGTCGCAGGAGGATGAAAGTACCCATTCATGGCTCTTGGTGTACACCACACTGTGACAGCCTTATTTGCTTGACTCGCAGTTTCTTTCCAGCTTCCGAGGATATCAGAGAGCTCTACCCCTTCCCATTTCTCCAGTATCGCCCCCCACTTCTCCTACTCTTTCCCCAACCCCTTCGGCAGAATTTTTCCGTTGTACAAATGCCGCTGTCAATGACCCGAAAACTTTTAGTGTCGGAGGAGTGCATCGTAGAGGAGGGGAAAGACCTGCCCCAGACTTTAGTCTGGCATTTTCGACCAAGACGTAGTCTTTTAAGAGCAGTCTTATTGGTCCAGTAAGCCCGATGGGAAATCTTTAGACGTCCTCCCAAAGACCACGTCTTAATCTTCTTGGGCTGAGAAGAGCGCTGGGTTGCCATATTGATCCTCACTTGGGTCACAGTACACGCTGTTGCATGCATGGTTAAGGAATATAAGTTCGAAATCCACATCAGCTTCTTACGAGTGTACGTGAAATGCACCAAAGGAAACTGACTCAACATGTTGTCTTTCAAAGTTGATTAGTGCGTACCGTCGTGTATGTGACCAAATTACTGAAGTCGTTATTTGCCATTAAATATCATTCACCACTTAATATCTGACATTTCCGGCCAATCACAAGGTGTTGCTTAATTAATTAGGCTTAAAATTTTCCATATTATTTATGACAGGTTTAATTTAATGCAAGTTGGCAAATAAGCGCTTTCCGCTTGTCTTTTAAACCTTTTTGTTCTACTCTCTAGAATACTTACAATTTTCATGATTATTTAATCGCATGATTTTATTTTACAAAGTTTTATTTACTAATAATATTCGTATTTATGATGATGTAGAAAATCTCATTGCTTTATTATTTTTTTTTGATTTTGACTGAAGAGTAATGATAAACTCTCCATCCTGTTCTTTGTGATTTGATTGCCCGAGAAAGAATTATTCTCAAGTCACTCTAGAGTTTCAATGAATAATGGACCGCCGAACACTACTAATTTATGACATTGTTCTCTCAACAATATCGAAAGGTTGGTTTCATCGAATTATGTTCCGAAATGGCTACCAGTAAGTGCTGTTCATACACACGACTGATATCATCCATTTGTATATATTAGATCACTGCACATGGGGTTTGCACGATAGTAGAGTGAAATCAAATTATAAAAGTAAAACAGCTAACCAGAAGTGAAAAAAGATAATATATTTTCTATCTGACGGATTGTTGGACAATGGAATACGCAATATTGGTGTTGCCGTCGGGATTTCCAAAGAGGATAAATCTAAAATGAATTTCACCAGGAATAATAAATAAGACATGGAAATATGATGAAAATGGAAAAACACATAATAAATAACACATGGAAAAATGAACACTTAGATGAATGTCGAATTCAGCTGCGTATGAAGTATTTGTGGCTCTTAAGTTTGTTTCGTATTTGGGCTAACAGCGCAAGGCGCCGGCAGGAGCGTGAAGTCACAAAGCGCTCCCCGCGCACCTGAACCTCGTAAGGTGTTTCGTCGTCAGCGAATCGCTGCGAAAGCCTGCGATCAACGAAAAGAATCTCATAATTCCAAACACCCTTCGCAGGTTCATAAAAGCGAAATATGTGATAGCTGAAATAGCTGAAATATGAGATATGTGAAAAAAGCTTTATTATAGGCGAAACGCGTGAACGGAACATATAAAAAAGAGAAGTTGGGAGAATATGGGAATCATGGTGCAACAAAAGACTCAAGACAATAAAATGTACGGAGTGGCATGAAATACGGCCCTTCGTAGTAGTAGGATGTTGTAAATTTTAGAATAACTGGTACCTAAAAAGAGATACATTTAAGAAGACTCATTTTTAAAGAACAATATTTGACGTTTTTCCGAAAATTGATATCAGAGAAAAATATGGTAGAGAAGTGAACGTAGCCACACGTAAGAGATAAGAATGGAGACAGAGTCTAAAGAAGTTTAGAAGTTGGGGAATGAGTGGAGTACGTGCATATCCGTATAAGTCAATTCTATGATTTAAAACTTATCATAATAATACTGCCAACAGCCTATCTCGGACTTCACTTCTTGAGGAACATGAATAGGGCTCACTAACCTATACCTGTAAAGCATGGTAATAGCGATACTAGGATCTCAAAATGCGGCACGCTATATTAAAAAGAGCTTGGATATAAGGCTATGCATCTGGGGGGAGGTATTCTATTCAACTTTGTCGGAAAATATATTGATTTTTCAAAAAGATGGGGGGGGTGGTTTACGCATACAATCAAAAATTCACATATGAGAATTGTTTGAATTAGTGGGTTACTTTTCCAATATTATCTTAGTAAAAGCATTTTTGATGAATAAATCTCTGATACTTTGTTTCAATGGGATGACATTTTAAATGAGCAAAAGGAAGAGGTTGATACTACATATGTTAAAAATTGCTAAAAGCATGTGTGCTTGAACAAAAATATCCAGTTCCATAATACGAACTCGTATAGTAGGACATCCAATTTGGCATGTCAGAAATATTTTATTGAATATGTATGTATTTGTACATAAGTATAAATATATGTATATATATGCATATATATTATATTTATGCATATATATGTATATATATATATATATGTATACATATATATTCAGAAATGAAGAGGGACCTGAAGTGGGTTGCTGGATTGTTTTTTTAGGAATCACAAAATATTTATTGGGTAGTTGTGTCCATCCAAAAACCTACCTCAACTGGTATATTATCTTATAATAATAAATATATATATATCCATATATCTGGAATTTTCATTTCTTATTTTCGTCTTTGTTGTAGCATTTATATTTTGGCATGCCCAAAACCGAGCGGATTTAGTTTCAATATGTGATTGGCTTCAGACGTAGAATAATAGATCTGATTTTAATAAGTGAAAACGCCACAGACAATGAATTTATTCACTTTTACTTTATTTTTATATAACTAAGTTAGATAAATTAAAACCGAAAAGTTAACAAATGCCTTCAGATATATTTCTGTAATTTTTTATTTGAAATTCTGTCGACGCTCTATTTACCTCAAGCCTTTCCATTAATTTGGATGCATTTGAGTTTTTATTGTAGTATCATCCTGATTTCACCCATTTCCGACAGCGGGAACCCTTTCTCTAATCCTCTGTGGTCGAAGAAGTGACATGAAGTACTATTTGTTTGGCAGTCACCAAAGAGGTGTCGTACGTGTGTCCTCATTTCAAGAGTTGAAGGGGATTTTTGGAGGGTGGAGCAATGGATGACATGGATGGGCCTGGTGAATGAAAGGATGAATGCCTCTCTTGGGAGAAATACTCAGTGGTTAGCAATTGATTAGGATGCGAGCGTATTCAGGCTTGAGTGGGACTATTAATGGCATAACCAATTAGTATGTCCGAAACCCGCGTGGGATTTGCAGTAAACGTTGGTGCCGTAACAAATGGTTCCAATTTGCCTCCGCATTGGTCGGTGTTTGGTGAAAGGAATCCATGCAGGCAAAGGACAGGTCATTATAACCGTTTAATAGATTAAAATGATTTAACAACGCGGCCTAATCGCATTAAATTCGATTCTGAAAAATACGCGTACCTTTTTTCAAGTAATCGAACGAGAATGTTCTCAGTGCAGCGTAAGATTGAGTCCGAAAGGGTATCACGTAGCATAGAAAATTGCAATAAAATCAGATGAGATATACGACATGAATTAATGAAATAGATAATATTCATGATATATGTGAATTTTTAATTAAATAATAAAAAGTTGAAAATAATGAAAGAGTGGAAATTTCCGCTGGGAATCCCATTATTTGAAATAACGGATTTTGAAGAGAATTGTGGTTTTTGTTGTTTGGTTGATGAATTGTGGTTCGTGCGATTGAGGGCGTGGTTTCAGGGACTAGAGGAATGTTTGAAAGAAATAGGTCGACGTTAGTCTACTCTTAATTAAAGGTGGGAAGGGGTTCTTTTTATGACATCCCATGCGATGGAATGGGTATAGATTGAGAGAAAAGTTGGAATGAAGCACTCTCTGCTGGTGGCATTCCAGTTGGGGTGGGACTTGCACGGAAGGGATTTGAATCTTCGGCGTAGGGAGTCACTAAGCCAGTCACCTCATCAATCCACGGCAGTGAGGTGCACATTCAATCGGCAGGGTCGTTAACTGATGGCCCCAGTTGTGACGAGAGCAGTTTTACTACTCTCAGTTAAACTTCTCAAGAAAATGACAATAACTTTTTCCGTTCAATTCCTATTTCCTCAATCGTAAGAATGAATCTCCTACAATTAATTTCATTTTTTTATGCAATCCGGTAGTGTTTAGTAAAAAGAGATTTTTGTGCAAGATGACAGAATTGCTAGAGCACATATGGTGGGGAACGAATTTACGAAATGAGATCATGCTGAGTGCAAAATCATTAGATATCAAGGAGGTGATTTTTTATTTGCATTGCCATTGTTCTAGCATCTGAACTTTTCTGGATAATGGATATCTAATAATGCATGTATCGGAGAAGAGAAATGAAAGTGGGACCCTTTGTTCTGTCTCTTATATGATTACCCTGGTTCTGTAGGAATACCAAATTAACGATAATGTGGCATCGTGATTTCTGATGGCGGGATTTCGTATTTGAATATATATGTATATGTATATATATACATATATACTTTATATATACATATTTATATTTTATATAATATATATATATATACATATTTATATTTTTGTGTTCAATTGTGTCGTCCAAATGTTATATATGTATATAACATGTGTGTGTATATATATATATATATATATATAACATTTGGACGACACAATTGAACACAAAAATATAAATAGAGAACACGTAAAAGAACATTCACTTTCAGAAAGCCACACGCAAATTCCCACAACCTTTCCTTCGACCAATGTTTCTCCCTACATTTCCAAGAATCCCTACCCGATTGAGCCAACGATTAAGAGGTGAGGACTCGCGAATCCTCGTACATATTAGCTTTGTGATCTTTTGAAATTCCCGGGTTCAACCGGCACCACTAGATCCCTTCCTAGCATACTCTCTCGTACGTACATACGAGTGCATATAAATTGAGTAGCTCGTTTATACTCGTATAACCCCTTTCATGGACTACAACCTTGACGTGGTGGAAAGGCTTGGGCGTGACGATGACCCCTAGAGCTGTGATGGCTGGAGAAATGATAATTTCTCTTGATAAGGTTACCTATGTCAGATAGGTCAAAAGTTAGGAGCCAGAGGAAAGGTAGTCCACACAGCGTCTATTCCTCAGTGAGGTGGCTGCAAAGGCGTCTGACCACAGTGGGGCGGCCATTGAGTGATGATGTCACGTTAAAAGCACTGTTGAGGAAGACAACGGGGGACTCGGCCCAATCGGTCGTGTGTCGTGCCCAACAGCGGGAGAGGCAAGGCTTCCGCGGTCGTATTCTCGCGAAACCATTGCAAAGGAAAAACGAGAGGAGCAGGACATAACACGCAGAAGAAAAAGACAAAATTATCTAGAATAGGAACTTGCAATGTTAAGACAGGGTTGAGGATAGGAAGATTAGAGAATATAAAGCGAGAGATGGAAAAGGAATACCGATATTTTAGGTTCATGGAATGGGATGGCAGGATAGCGGGGATTACTGGAGTGAAGCTATAGAATAATACACAGCGACGGGAACGAGAGCAAACGAAGGGTCATTGTTCAGTTATTCATGCCACCAAGCAATCATAAAGAGGAAGAATCCGACAGGATATAAAATCAATTAGAGGACATAATCACGTGTTTACCTGCAGGGAAACATTTGATAGTGATCGGGAATTGTAATACGACGGTGGGGGAAGGAAGATATTGTGATGAGGTGGGGGACTAAGGTTAAGGTACGAGGAATGACCGCGGGGAGAGAGCAATTGAGTTCTGTAGGAGACGGGTGTTAGTCATCACCAACACTTGGTTTAGACAACATAAAAGGCGTACATATGCATGGAAAACGTCAGTTGACTCAGCAGTCAGACTCAGTGTCTCACCTGAAGAAGGCCTCGGAGTAGGCCGAAAGCTTAAATAATCTAAAACGTGAGCGTCCTTTTACGTGTTATCTGTTTTATTTTATTTTGTGTCGTATTGTGCCCATATTTTGTTTTTGTGAGTTCTTCTATATCGTCAATTTATCAATATCTTCTATATCGTCAACACGGAAGTATTGAATGAAAAACTTAGACAGCAACACACAGCACGAGGACACAAAAAAAGAACACACAATTTTATCTTGATAATTTCGACGGACTCGAACTCCGTCTTCTTCGGAAGTTAAGATATGACTGAGGTATATGGGCACGTGGAGCAGAGAGAGAGAAGGGAAAAACAGGTAGTGGGGGAGGGGTGAAGGAGGAGGTTATGGAGGGGGAAAGGGAGGCCACAGAGGAGCGGAGATGGAATAAGGAGGATGCGGAAATAGCAACAAGCGACTCAGAAAACTAACAATTCATCCACAGATACCACAACACCCATGACCAAGGCGTCAACTCACAAAGTCATCATAAGGGCTCGACAAGTCAAAATCCAGGACAAGGATGAATAGTTAGGACTGACCTAACCAGGCCTAACTATTCTTCTGAGGAAGACGGAGATCAATTTCGTAGAAATTATCAAGAAATAACGTGTGAGTGTTCCTTTTATGTGTTCTCATATTGTGTGTTGCTGTCAAAGTTTTTTATTTAACACTTCCGTGATACTTCTAAGAAATCCTCTTTATATAAAAATATTAATAATTATATACATACACGTACTTAAATACATGTGTGTGTTTGTGTATTTCAGCGCCTTTATTTATGTGTAAACTTTCAGCTTCCATATCGATGGAAGAAAAATTTTTTCACTTACAATAAAGAAAATGGAAATAAAGTCTGTTTTACTGCATCTATGCATCATTAATTTACCTAATGAACTATAAAATTCGTATTAAATTTGGAAAAACGTGGTGTGCATGTACGCGAGGACTCGTATATTATGCATATATATCGTTTGTTGAATAATTTTTCGTCTTCTCTAACAAAAAAAAACTTTACTCCGGAAATGATTAGCATACTAAGTATTATTGGAGACTTGGGTTTAGGATCTTTGTAGTATTTTTCATGCTCGTGTGACGAGAGTGAAATTATTATAAAGTCATCTCATCTTTTAAAGGCGGTAACTCACCTGCATGCAAAAATCTTAATCTTATTTCAATTGTATGTATGGTCTCAACAGATTTAATGTGTTGCGGTGGGTGAAATATTGCGAAGGTTCCCTCGGGAAATTACCGAGGCATCAAGCAATTTAGGAAGTAGTGATGCTATTGGACCTCTGCCTGTGGATGACGTTGTTGAATATGGCTACGCATTAAGACGAGGTGGTTGCTTGGCGCGAGGGTTTGCTGGAGGAACGTGGAGCGGACTTCCTTACGCGAGGGGCGATCCGCTACGGCGGAGGGGGCGAGGGTTGGCGATACCGACACGGCTGGCGCCAAGGAACCGTTGGAGTAGTGAGGGGCGTTCCTAAGAAGGTTGCTCGAGAAGGGGGGTAAACGCTCAGCGGAGAAAGGGATGCAAGCGGTGATAGGAAATTGGTTGTTTTTTAATCCGGGTGATCATGACCTAAATATTTTGGATAGAAACTCGATTCTAGATATATTTTCTGTCACGTTTTCTTCTGAAATTTGATTAGAGGGTAAATGGGTAAAACAATGATTGACTAAATGGCTTGATGCATAAGTCGGTTTTTAAGGACTACCTTTGCATAAATAATCATTTTGAAATGGCTGCAGCAGTTGAATGTTTAGTTTCTCTCTGGTGGTACCCGCGATTTCAAACCGCAATACTAATTTATAATAACTTGTAAGAGCATCACATCTAGTTATCCGTTTGCGAGACAGGCACAGAGCATTTGCCGAGAGTTAGCCGGCGATCACACCATACACGAGGTAACTTTGCTATTTGATGTCGGTTTAAGTGACGTTCTGTGCTTCACGTCACTGGTTTATTAACATATATAATATTGTCAAGTGTTTGTAAGAAAAATGTGTCGTGTTATGTGAAACCAGGTATAATACAATAATTTTCAACACGATTTGATCAGCCTGATTTGATAAGTGGCAAAATTAGTGGTAAAATAATAATTCATCTTGTACTGAGGTTTAAGCTGCGCCGTATGAAGGGCCCTCCAATAATTGAGGAGGATAGTCCTGTTTTTCTTTCCTTTAGGCTACTATTTTAGATAGCCTTTAGGCTAATACGGCATTTCAATTTTAATTTTAATAGAAATTTGATTTAATTTATTTTGCTTTAATTTTATTGGAAATTTGATAACATGGCTATATTATCAGCAAGACACTATATGAGAAGGGTATGAATGATTGGAATTTATTAGCAAACGGCAGCTAACTGGCTGCAAAATTCTTCCAACACCAAGTATCATACCCGGTTCTTCAGCTTCGGCGTCCAATGTTCTCTTCGCCGATTCCAGTCTCTTAGTCAAGCGCAGTAGCCGAAACTGACGATTGTGGTCGACAATCTTGCGTGAATGTACATCATCATTGGTGGATTTTGTTGCAAGAAGACGGTGAAAAATCTTTTGGGGAAATGAGACTGAATGAAATTCAATATCTAGGAAGGCAATCGAAGAAAAGAAGACTGCGTGAGCAGGGGCAATAGGAGGTGGAAAATAATGAGAGTGGAGGAAGCGTTAGGAATTCAGAGCAATGGAGTCAAAGGAAGAAAATGTCTTCGATAAATCAAAGTCAAAGTAGGGGGGCTTTAACGTTTTGGGCTGACAAGAAAAGTTTCTTGAATGCGGTCCCTCAGGGGATTTACATATGAAAGACCATTCCTGGTTTCCATAGCCATACCATTGATTTGCAGGGACATCTTATTGTAAAAGGAAAAGGCGTTATGAGTCGGGGCCAGTAACGGTAGTTTTTGAAAGGAAGTCAGCCGTGGTTTGATGGGGCAGAAAGACGGGAAATGATATGCGTGAGCGAAAACGGGCACCATCGGTGAGGGGTGCCAGTGAACCAGAGGGCGAAGGAAGCAACGAAGGGTGTTCGACAACATTATTTGTAGAAAATTCATTGCACTTTCCAGTTTATCCAAAACGTGGAGACCATACTTGAGCTTGGATGATACTATGCAGTACTTATACTTACTTTAACTATTTTTTAAAAATGGAACAAGGAACTTTAGGATTTAAAAAAATAGGTTTCTTTTATATTTTAAAATAACAATATAAAGCGTTTACTCCATTTGTATGGCAATAATACAATGAAAAACTCTCTCACCAAATAGTGAGTATTTCAATTGTCAGTATTCGTGACAGCTCTAAGCATTTCTTTAATTGCATAAAATTTTAATTTTTAAATAAAGATTCACCTGGTTTCCGTCTTTCTCAAAATCTGAGGCATTTAAAATCATTACGTATTTCCAATGATGTTAGAACAAAATATGGGGAGGTTTAAAAAAATAACTCAAAAATCAGTTTTCAAGACATTAAGTTAAAAGTGGACACAAAGTAAATATGTTACCCTCGTCAAGAGTAACTTGAAACTCAGTTAAATGTTATTTAAAAATGACTAACCCATATTTCAACTAAAATTGGCGGCCATTTACATGAAGCTCACAAGTCTACAATATTGTATTTATTGCCTCTGTAGGATATGACATTCGACTTAAACATGCAGTTTGATATTTAAAATTTAATATGTCCCAATAGAAAGATTATATACGAGGCATGTTTTTTAAGTAAGTACCGTTTAGGAATAAAAAAGACGTGCAAAGATATCGCAATAATTTTATTTTTACATGAAAGCCTGTACCTTAATCTACTTTTCTACATATTTTCCGTGAATATTGCGGCACTTGTCGTAACGTGGTACCAGTTTTTGAATACCCTCCTGATAAAATTCTGCCGCCTGACTTGTTAACCACTGCATCACAAATGTTTTGACTTCGTTATCGTCTTGAAGACGCCAACCACCCAGTTGTTTCTTCAAGTGCAGGAACAAATGGTAGTCGCTGGGCGCCAGATCAGGGCTGTATGGAGGATGATCTAGAGTTTCCCATTGAAATGATTTGATGAGATCTTTGGTCTGATTAGCCACATGTGGACGGGCATTGTCATGCAGCAAAACGATACCCTTACTCAACTTGCCACGTCTTTTGTTCTGGATTGCACGACGCAGATTTTTCAATGTCTCACAATAAGACACTGCATTGATTGTCTCATTACGAGGCAGAAACTCCACTAGCAATACTCCTTTTCTGTCCCAAAAAAACTATGCACATGATTTTCCGGACAGAAATTGTTTGCTTAAACATCACTCTTTTGGGTGATGATGAATGTCGCCATTCCATGGATTGTTGTTTCGATTCTGGTGTAACGTAGGCCACCCATGTTTCGTCACCAGTAACAATTTGGTCTAAAAATTCTTCACCTTCATTGTGGTACCGCTCAAGAAAAGTCAATGCACTGCCTAAATGCTGGGTTTTGTGCAAATCCATCAACATTTTTGGAACCCAACGTGAACACAATTTCCGGTATTTCAAGTTCTCGGTCACAATGCGATACAAAACACTACGAGAATATT